>RJWM01036147.1:0-18363 GCA_004363535.1 Dasyprocta punctata | reverse complement strand
TTTCTCTGTGTCTCTGTGTCTCTGTGTCTTTGTCTGTGTCTGTGTCTGTGTCTGTCTCTGTCTGTCTGTCTCTCCCTCTGAGGGTTTATGTTAAGTAAGAGAATTGTTGCTGTTATGAACATCTCTTAAGCTTGGTTGTAGTTTTCAAGAATATATTCTTGGCTTTAATTGTAAAGAGGTACCTTGTACCACTTCAGCTTATCCAGTTTAATTAGATTTGATCCCTTGTTTTGTAAGGGGGCAATTTGTGCCGTTTACAACATCATCAACAGATCCAAGCATACATCAGTCGTATATTAAAACTTATTTTTCCATTTTCTTCCTTTTATTAGTGCTCATTATAGCCTGTACTACACTGCTAATTGGCAGTTAGTGTGCTGTGTAGAGCAAGAAGAGAAAAGGAAGAAGAGAGGGCAGTAAGACAGGAGGATGGAGGGAAATAGGAGAAATACTAATATGCAAAAAATTAGAAGGTTACAGTCTTTCAAAGGCATTTATAATTGAAGTAAAAGATTAGGTTGAGGGGCTTTAAGATAGTATTTGTATAGCAAAGGGAGGAATGTAGAGGGAAGGAGGTGTAGTTTGTGATTGAGGGAAACCATGAGGTTATGGGAGACGGTTGATATATTTGTCACTTTTTGGTTTGGATCCTCTAAGCACGTTTCTTTTTTGTTGTTGTTGTTCTGGGAATCAAACTCACCACCTTGCCAGGCAGGTGCTGTGCCACTGAGCTATGTCACTGCTCATAGGGACAGTTTGTTAAGGGTCATCCCAACACGATCATGAATAGTACTGTTAAAGAGTGGTCTAGTCTTGTTTTCTTTTTTATATAAACAGCTTCCGCCATGTATGTATGTATCTCTGTCACCTGAATATTGGCGTAGCAGCAAGGGAAAATAAGAGTGAAAAATAGAGTGGATGAAAACTATTAAAAAGAGTAAGGAGTGTAGCATAAAAACTTAAAAATAAAATTGAAAAGGATAGTAATCTGAAGGTTTTCTTATTCTGGAATGTTTTCTCTGGAGACTTCTGTTAGACCTTACAAAACACAAAACAAAATTAAAAATCCAGAGTGGAGTGATTGAAAAGAATCTAAAATATTTCTCTAGATTGATTCCTGTAATACCTGTTTGACTCATTGTTTCTTTTAAGCATGTTGTGAAGTATGATTTCAGAAAAATTATTATCATTTGTTAATAGTTGTGCTAGATATAAAAGCTTCTAATAAAACTTCCTTTGTCTTACAGAATGCTGCCTTTTTATATGGTCTTGGTTTGGTCTACTTCTACTATAATGCATTTCATTGGTAAGTTAACTTATTCCTGGTTTTTCTAATAAAATTTTGTAAAAATAAACACAAAATATTGTAATACATATAACTATACATTTTTAGTAGCATCATTTTTATCTCTGGGATTCAAATCAAGTTTGATACCTCTGTTTTTCATATTATACTCATGGCTACCAACTAGTAACAATTATATGCTTCTACTTTTCCATTAATTAATGTAGCTGATAGGGTGATTCTAAACGTTTAATATCCTACTAACAAAATTAAGTTTTGAGAATTATCTATAATTATAGTATATAAGATGCAGTGAAGTATAGGAAACTCTTTGGACCCTGTTTTCTTTTGGTCATCTTTTTCTTTTTCTTTTTAAATGGTGCTGGGAATCAAACCCAGGACTTTGTACTTGTGAAGCAGAGGCTAGGCCATTAAGCTATATCCCTGGCCCTGTCTCATCTTTTGCATATGAAACATGAACCAGTGTATGGCTAAAATTTGAAAACATGTGTAGGTTACCTTGAATAACAAAGTTCCTAAATATGTATGGATTCATTGGCAATTCTTGGCCTCCCAGAGGTAAATATTTAACTTTAATTGAAAGTTTTTGTTGCTGTTTGTCTTAGTATTTTTCTTTTGGTCTGTTTATTTTACAAGTCGGGGAGTATTGAATTACTTGTTAGATAATTTTTGAGTTATAGATGCAAATTTTTTCTGTGAATTATGCATTACTTTAAGCCATGTACTTTTATGTGAAGTTGGCCATATTTAAAACCAATTCTGAACTTTTAGAGTGTGAGGAGTTATAAATTTAACCCTTTAATTTTGTTGATGGGAAACGTAAGACTTGTGTGTTTTACTCAGTGTTATTTAGCAATGTTTGCAGACTTTGTGTTTGAGTCTCCATTCTAATAATATAAAGTATAATCCTTATTAAAAGCAGAAATAGCATATTTTGAACTTGACAGTCAGACACATTGGTATTTATTTTATTTTATTTATTTAATTTTATTTTAAAAATGTATTTATGGGATGAAAGTTTCTATCCAAGAGAGAGACTGAAGAGGTCCTGAGTGGGTTGCCAAAGACCGTGCCTTTTCTTGGGATTTTTATAGAGCAAATGCATGACGTCAGGTGGGAAAAAAATGGCATATTGTAAGTTGCACATGAGATGGGAGAAAACTGGTCAACCAGTAAGATTATGAGTTTAATTGCTCAAATAAAATTGATTAAATTGGGATCAATGTGGGGAAGCAAGTCACATAGTAAGTGGGAAAACTAACAGGGGCTTTTCCTATAGGGGGTTGGGTCAGTGGCTCCACCTGGCTTCTTCAAGGTGATGGATACCTATTTAGAGTGTCAATCCCTGATTCTTATTCTTGGGAAGTATGTGGGTGCATTTGATTTGTCTTGAGGTCTGGCCCATAGCAGCGGTGCCTGTCTGCCCCACAGTTGCAGGGTATCTTGTCTTCTGCACTGGCTACTTTGGGGACTCAGCCCTGTTTGACTGCCCATACACTGATATTTTAAAATCATTTAGATCACTTAAAATTGGTAAGAGTACAGAAGGCTAAAAAAGTTAATGATAGAACTGATAAGGATTTTTAGAGATATATTTAGAAGTAAAAGGCTGTGAGTTGTACTAAATTGTGTATTTGTTGTATTTTGTTCTTTGTGAAGACAATTATTTTAAAACCATTATTTGTGTAACTGTTCTGAGCATGTATATATATTCATTTTAGCCAACTAGAACTAATTCCCATGAACTCTGGTTAAGAGATTTTACAACTGGGGAATAAATGAGTATACCTTGTTTTGTTCAATTTATATAGTTATAATTTATGATTTTTCGTAAGTTGAAAGTAAAGACATAAAATCTATAATGCTAAAAGGTGTATATATTCAAATAGTTAGATGCTAATTGTTGTGCATGATAAATCTCTCTTAATGTGTCATCTTTAAAAGATTTCTATGTGTTTCCCTCAGACATTTACCTTTAAAATGTGTTATTTTGAAATAAATGTATATTGCATACATATGTTCAGAAGTAGAAATGAATTATCAAAATAACATATGAAAGATATTTAGATTATTACTTTGTTATAATTGGTAGTGTGACTAGTGTGTACATCTTTTTGGACTATATAGAAAACACTTTGGAAGTATTTAAGATTCTGCATAGTTATTCTTCAAGTGTTTGGAGAATAATTTAAAAAATAGACATTATTTTCCGGTTTATCTGTCACACTCATTTGTGCGAGCTTGTTTGGAGGTTCTAGCAGGGGAGTGCAGCAATTCATACACCATTGAGCAAGGAACTGTCCTCCTCTATCAGGGGTGATCATTCTCTGATTGAGCACACAGCTTCAGGAGGGTGCACATGGATCATTGAGGAAGGGGACATCTACCTCACCAGGTAGATCAGCCAAATCAATGCTTGTGATCAATGGGCTGAAAGATGTTGCAGCCTGATCATCCTCACATCCTCATACTCATTTTTGAGGAAGTGTTAATTCACATGATTTAAGGAATAAAACGTTCAAAATACATTAAAATGATTCTTTGTATCTCTTCATTTTCTACACAAGTAATTAAGTGCTGTGACCCATGTCATCCTTGTGGTTTCTTGGGCGAAGGACTGTGAGAGGATGAGAAAAAAAAGAGACAAAGCTGGGGTCAGGTGGAGCTCTTACTCTACAAATGGGAGGAAAAGAACTGGCCCTTCACTGCAGGGGTTTTATTTATATTTTTTAGCAACTTAATGTCACATGACACTGAGTTGTCTTAGCAACCCACTGTTCTGATTGTCTTGGGGCTCAATGTTCTTGGAGCTAAAGCAGCTTCTTCATGTGGCTTGCCCCAGGCGCTGTTTTTGGGAAGGCAAAGCCCCATCCCTGCACATGTGCGTGTGGTCAATTTCCAGCTTCAATTGCTCCAACAATCAAGAACTGGTAACAAGTAGTATAGTAATTGGGATGGTATAAAATGAAGAGAAAAGCTCATTGTGGTGGTGCACAGATGTAATTTCAGTGTGTGGAAGGCCAAGAGGAGAGGATTGCCACAAGTTAAAAGGTAGTCTGGGCTATACAGTGAATCCAAGGCCAACCTGAACTATGTAGTGAGATTCTGTCTCAAAAAGAAAAGTAAGCAAAAAATTAAGAGAAAAGTAGTTTGGTAGATCAATGAAGATTGAATTGGTAGGGAAAACCCAGAAAGAGTATCATATGAATATGATTTATGAACAAGGTGGCATAGGGTTGTTGTGGGAATGAGAATGGTCTTTTCAGGCTGGGGATATAGCTCAGAGACACAAGTGCCTGCCTGGCAAGTGCAAAGTTGTGAGTTTGATCACCAGTACCAAAAAAAAAAAAAAAAAAAAGAATGGTCTTTTCCACAAATTACACTACTGAACCAGTGGCATACATGCCACAGCGGGTGTTCACAGCCACTATATACTGTAAAATACCAACACTGCAGTTAAACTTGAACATTGAAACCACAGAGAGGGCCCTATATGAGTCATGGGTAAGTGGGTTTTGGTTGCAGTTTGGGTACTTGCTCTGTAAAATATTTGCCATCACTACAGTAGACTATGGGAAACTCATAGGGAAAATAAAGATGGTCTCTTTTTCTGTCACACTTACTTAAAGATAATCAACAAAAAGCATTGTAAACCAAAGCATGAAAAGCAAAAATAAAAGTTCTAAGAAGTAGACTGAGGTGGGACAGAATGCAACCATTATCAACACTCATTATTTTATTTTATTTATTTTAAAGAGAACATAAAACAAAATCTCAAAACAAGAGTAACAATGATTGATTGTGTATTGTTATCTTCAAAGTAATTAGAGTACAAGATACAGGCATAAAATCACTTCTTCAGTAACTTTCCTAATACTTCCTTCTCCTCCTCTGCCTCTTCCTCCTCCTCCTCTCCCCCTCCCTATCTCCCCACTCCTCCTTTTTTCTTCTCTCTCTCTTTTTCTTTTTTTTTTGTGGCACCAGGGCTCGAACTCACAACCTCATGCCTGACAGACAGGTGCTTAAACCACTGAGCCAAACTCCCGGCCCTAGTTTTTTGAGGCAGGGTCGCACTATGTAGCTCAGGCCGGCCTTTGCTCGCATTGTAGCCCAAGCCGACCTCCTACCTCAACTTCCCGAGTGCTGGGATTAAAGGTGTGTGCCACCACCCCTGGCTTCTTCCTTTTTTCTTAAGCTCACTGTGTAGCTCAGATTGGGTTTGAATTTGTATCAGTTCTCCTACCTCAGTTTCCTGAGTGCTGAGTTTACTGATGTGTGTCACCATGCTTGGCCTGACTCCTTTCTAAAATCAGTTGTATACACTGAAATTTTTATTGAACTTTAAGTATTGTTGACTACCTAGAAAAACTGAGAAGAAATTATCTCGAGTTTTCTTTCCTGTTTCTTCTTCCCCTCCCCTTTCCTCTTCCCCTGTCTTCCCATCCCCTTCCTCTTTGTCCCCCTTCCCCAGCCTTTCTCGTGAGATAAGATCCTGCTATGTATTCTAGGAGAGCCTCAAACTAGCTGTGTGGCTGAGGCTGGTCTTGAACTTTCGGTGATCCTCCTGCCTCAGCCTCCCCAGTGCTAGGATTACAGGCATGCACCACCACACCCAGTTCTTTCCTATTTCCTAAACTTATAAAAAACCCTGCTCATATTGTTTTTATAAAATTATATGTCCAGCCAGGCATGGTGGTGCACGCCTTTAATCCCAGCACTTGGGAGGCTGAGGTAGGAGGAGTGTTGCGAGTTTGAGGCTGGCTTGGGCTACAATGGGCCTGAACTACATAGTGCAACCCTTCCTCAAAAAAAAAAAAATAAAATAAAATAAAAAAGAGGGGGCCGGGAGTTTAGCTCAGTGGCTTTAGTGCCTGCCTGGTAGGCACAAAGCTGTGAGTTTGATTCCCGGTCCAGAAAAAAAGAAAAGAAAATTATATGTCCATTTCAAGTAGACATCCAGAATGTTTCCTGTAATGTCATGCAAAATACAAGTATTAAAAGCAATGATTTATTTGTATTTGTTTTTTCAGGGCAATTAAAGCATTTCAAGATGTGCTTTATGTTAACCCTAGCTTTTGTCGAGCCAAGGAAATTCACTTACGACTTGGGCTCATGTTCAAAGTGAACACAGACTATGAATCTAGTTTAAAGGTATGTGGTTGAAATTTTCCCAGATAATCTGTGTGTGAGTGTGTGTGTGCACTATTAAATGTTATTGAGACCATGTGTATTGCAATTCATGAAATTCTCGTGTCTTACAAAATGGAAAATTTAGGACCTAAAAATGCCAAGATCTCGGGGTTGGCTTTGGGATACAAGATGCAGTGTGGGGCCAGGATTATACCTCAGTGGCACAGTGCTTGGCTGGCAAGTGGAAGAGTCAGAGTTCAGTTCCCCATACAGAAACAAAACAAAAAATCCCAAAATGCACTGTAACTTTTCAGTATATTAATGCTCTTAAATCACAGACCTTTTTGTTTTTGTTTTTTTTTTTTTTTCAATATTTAGAGAACTTTGTAATCAGTGTATGGTGAAGTGATGATGTCGTTTCACCATGAATGTTATTTTCTTGTCAGTGACTACCACCAGTGAGAGGAGAGTTGATTAGTGATTTCTGCTAATCCTTGACTTGTGTATGTGTGTTAGTAAAAACTTGTTCACCTTTAATGTTAGAATATGTATCATAGAAAAATGATATAGAATACTCTTTGGGTTTTGTACTACCATTTGATGAGTAGATTATCAACACTGGCAAATTTAGTACATTACTGGTCACTTACTATACTAATTTCAATGGAAGTTTGATTTCTCAAAAAACTGTGTTTTCTTAGTTTTGTGCAGCTTTTTTTGTTTTTGGAGGCATTTGATGGAAATGGGGCTTTTTTTTTTTTTTTTTTTTGGCACTGGGGATTGAACTCACAACCTCACACCTGCCAGACAGGCACTTAAGCCACTGAGCCAAACTCCTGGCCCTAGTTTTTTGAGTTAGGGTCGCACTATGTAGCTCAGGCCGACCTCGCACTTGTGTTGTAGCCCAAGCCGGCCTGGAACTCACAATGCTCCTCCTACCTCAGCCTCCTGAGTGCTGGGATTAAAGGCCTGCGCCACCATGCCTGGCTGCAAAATGGGGCTTTCTTGGAAAGCAAAAGTATCACATTATAAAAATTTAAAAAGTTTTTATTAGTACACATTTGCCATACATAATGATCACCTTCATCACAGGGAATATGTGCAGGTACATAATATATCTTAATTCTTTTTTTTTTTTTTTTTTTGTTTCCTATTTCCCTACCCTCTGTTCAAGCCCTCTTCTATTTACAAAAACTTTGTTTTCTTTTTTCCTTTTGATCTCTTTTTTAAAACTTGATTTTTCTTTCCCTTCCTCCTTGCTCTCTCCACCTTTGTTCCCCTTTCCTTTTGAAGCTGTTTTTCTCAATCTCTATCTTCCATTTTGTTCTTTATTTACCTTTGGGTTTCTCACACAAGAGAAACAATGTGTGTCTAGATTTATTTTACTTAAAATTATAGTCAGTGCACCATTTACCTAAAAATGACTCATTTATCCTTCTTTATGAGATAGTAGTACTCGATTGCATATGAATACATTTTCTTTATTCATTTATCTTTTTATGGGTATCGGTATTTCTAAAATTTAGGTTTTATAAACTGTTCTGGTGTAACAATGGGTGTGCATATATCACTGTGGCTTTTAGCTTTTGGGGAGCATTCCCAAAGAAGGGGATCAGCTGGGTTAGAAAGAACCTCTAGTTAAGAGGTTTTTAAAAACTCTCCATAGCGATTTCCACAGTGGTTCAACTTACACTCTCACCAACAATAGAGAAAGGTTTCATTTTTCCCACAGCCTTGCCAGCATTTATTAGTGGTTAATTGCTTGATGAACAGGTATACTTTCTGAAGGGAGATGTAATTTCAGTATTATTTCAAATTTGTATTTCTGAAATGACCAGTGATTTTGAGCAATGTTTTCGTATACAGTGGTACCTTGGTTCGTTAGCTGAGTTTGTTTTTTGATTTTGGGAAAAATGGCCATGATTGTATTTGTCACCCCATCTGAAGTTTGTGAATGGAAGAAAAATTTTTGTTGAACACTTTTATTTGAGAATAGAATTGTTTGTGAACAGAAGCATTTGTAAACCAAGGTATTACTGTATTTTTTTGCTGTTTTTACTTCTTCATCTGAAAAGTGTCTGTTCATTTCAAGTGCCTATTTTTTGGATTGAGTCTTTAAATTTGAGAGAGTTCTAATTTTTTGAATTCTTTCTGTATTCTAGGTTTAGTCTTGTCTCTGAGGCATAGCAGGGAAAAATTTGTTTCAGGCTGTGAGTTATCTTCTATAGAAAAAACTCTAGATGAGATAGGTATAGGCACAGACTTTGTAAATCATGATCACACAGGAAGTATTACAAAGAATTAACAACTAGGATCACATCAAATGAAAAATTTTTGTACAGTATAAGAAACCACCAACAGAGTGAGGAAGAGGTGCCAGAACTTCACAGACTGTTTGCTGGCCTCAGCTCTGGCTAAAGATTAATTTGTCCTTAAACGAGCACAGGCCTCACCACAAGCCATATAAGCCTTTTTGTTTTTTATTTTTTTTTTTATTTTATTTTTTTTGTGGTACCAGGGATCAAACTCACAACCTTGTGCCTGCCAGGCAGGTTCTTAAGACCTTGAGCCAAACTCCTGGCCCTGTTTGTTTTACAGGCAGGGTCACACTATGTAGTTCAGGCCAGCCGGGCTCACATTGTAGCCTAAGCCAGCCTCAAACTGACAATGCTCCACCTATCTCAACCTCCTGAGTGCTTGGGTTAAAGATGTGCACTGCCATGCCTGGCTGTAAGCCTATTTTTATGCCAGTTTGTCAGTGTTAGTTTCAGCCTGCTTATTTGGCATCAGTCTGGTCCTCAGTATGGAAAGCCATTTTTTTCCAGCACCATTTATTAAAAGAGGTTTTATTCCAGTGAAGGTTTTTGGGGTGCCTTTATCAGAGATAAGGTAGCTGATTGAATTTGGAGTTGTTTCTGCATTTTTAATTCTGTTCCATTGATACTTGGGTTTGTTTCTTAGCCTCAGATGCGGTTTCTGTTGTGATTGCTTATAGTACAATTTCAGATTGGGGATTGTAATGCCACCTGCCTTGCCCTTGGTGTCCACAATAGCTTTTGCTATTCTACATGTTTTCTGGGTCCGTATGAATCTTAGAGTTGTTTTATCTCATTCTGTGAGGTAGGCTATTGGTATTCTGATTGAGATTGTATTAAATCTGTGTAACAGTTTAGGAAGTATGACTGTTTTCACCTATCTGCCTAAGAACGAGGAACATCTTTTCATTTTCTGATACCCTCTTCCAATGTCCTTTTTCAGAGTACTGTAGTTTTGAAGCCTTTTTATATTTCATTAGATTGATTTCTTGATGCTGTTTTGCAAGGTGTTGTTTTTTCTTTGTTATTCATATACAGTAATGCTATTGAGTTTTGAGTTTGTATTGTGCTATGCTACTGAATTTTTTTTTTTTTTTTGGGGGGGGATTGAACTCATGACCTCGTGCTTGTCAGGTAGGCACATATGCTGCTGAGCTAAATCCCTGGCTGAATATGTTTATTAATTCTAGGAGTCTTTTGCTGTAGCTTTTAATCATGTCATCAGCAAATAATAACTATTTTCCTAACCATATTACTTTTATGTTTTCTTCTTGTGTAATTGCTCTCGCTAATAATTATTTCCAAAAGTGGGCACTCTTGTCTTATTCCTAATTCGCAATGCAAGCTTTCAGTTTTTACCATTTAGTATGTTATGGCTGTTGGTTTTTTTGTAGATGGCTTTTGTCAGAATGAGAAAAGACCTTCCATGCTAATTTTCTGTAGGGGTCATATCATGAATAGATGTTGGACTTTGTCAAATGGTTTTTCAGCATCTGTTGAGATTATCATACGATTTTTTTCCTTGATTCTGTTAATTTTGTATATTACCATAAGTTGAACCATCGTTGTATTCCTGGAATAAATTCTCTCTGGTCATGTGTATAATTTTCTTGAAGATTTGCTGCATTTTTTGTCAGTATCTTGTTCAGAATTTTAGCATCTATGTTCATTAAGTAGTTTGCTTGATAGTTCTCTTACTGTAGTGCAGATTAGCAAAATCTGTATTGATCTTTCTTGATTTATGCAGGATCTGTTGTGGTTTCACTCTTTGTATTCCTAATTGCATGGATTCAAGTCTTTTGTTTCTTTATTTTCGTAAGGTTGGTTAAGGTTTGTGTATTTCATTTAATCTTTTGAAAAGATCAACTCTTTTGATTCTTTGTATTTTTTTATTTGTCTCAATTACAGTAACTTGCTCTGATCTTTCTAATTCCTTATGTCATATGAGCTTGCCCTTTTTTGGTGAAACTTGAGGTTTAACATTAGGTTATTTGAGCTGTCCTCACTGGACTGCTTTTACAAGGTCCCACGAATTCTAATATGTCATATTGCCTTCGTTAGTTTTATAAACTATCTAATTTCTTCTTTGATTTCATCTGTTACACATTGGTCATTCAGGACAGTATAGTATATTTTCCCTGTGTTTATGTGGCCTTTTGCAATTGATTTCCAATTTTATTGCACTTTGAGCTAATAATATACATGGAATTATTTCAGTTTGTTTGCATTTACTTAAGCATTTCATATGAACTAGTTTGTGGTCTATTTTAGAAATAGTCCCTAACTGCTGAGAATAAGTGTTTAGTTGTTGGATGGAATAGTGTAGATATCTACTAGTAAGTTCCCTTGTTAGAAGATTTTGTTCAGATCTGATATTTGTTGATTATTTATTTATTTATTATCTAGTTTATTTATTTGTGATAATAGGTATTGAGATTCCTCATTATAGTTGTATTAGTCATTATCTGATTTTTATATCCATTAGTGTTTGTGCACCAGTATAGTTGGGTGCAGTGCATTTGGTGTGTATATGATTATTATCTCTTCCTCTTGGATTGTTCCCTTAACAAATATGTAGTGACCTTCTTTGCCTCTTCTGACCAGTCTTGGCTTAAAATTCAGTTTGTCCACAGATAGAGTAACTACCCTGCTTTTTTTCCCAGTTGTCATCACATGGAATATTGTTTCCCATCCTTTGGCTTTTAGTCTATGAATATTTTTTTTAGTTAAATATTTCTTGATCCATTCTACCAATTTACTTCATTTGATTGGTGAATTGATGCCATTCATATTGACAGTTATAATTGATTGATATTGACTTATCTTTGTCATTACATACTTTGCTATTGGTTCCATTTTTGTTCCTTCAGTTTGTTTGTCTTGTGTGATGGGTTCATTCTATTGAGATTGTTGGAATTATCTTGGTTGTCTCCTTATTGAGTATCCTTCAGAACTTTTTGGAGGTGCTGGCTTGGCAATCTTGAATTTTCAGTAGTTTTTTTTCATGGAAATACCTAATTTTTAAAATTGATTTTGGAAGACAGTTTTGTGCACTACAGCAATCTGAATTGGAGGTTGTTTTCTTTTAGCAGTTGAAATACTTTACTCCGGGTTCTTCTTGACTTAAAGGGTATGTTTTGGGGCCTGTTATGATTCTGATGGGTTTTCCTTTGTAGGTGATTTATTTATTTCATCTAAAAGCTATAGTGTTCTGTTATTGTATTGAATTTCTGGAATCTTGACTTATATATCTTGGTATACTTTTTGTTTTTTTTCTGTTTATGACTCTTTGGCTTTCTGTGTGCCTCAGTTACCTGAATGTCAAATTCTTTTTCCATTTTGGAAATTTTTGCGCCATTAGTTCTCTAAACAGCTTTTTTTCTTTTCTTTTCTTTTCTTTTTTTTTAAATGCCCTTTGTGGTGTCTTCTGATTTTTCATTGAGTCCAAGTAGTCTTCCTTGCATCATTTGGCAGTTGTTGGATTTTTTTTGTGGTCCTTTGCTGCCCATAAACATTTACATGATTTGATAATTGCAGACAACACCCTGTCTTCTAGATCTGGTATGCTATGCACACATTGGATGGCTCCGCTGCATATACTTTGAATAGAACTTTTAATCTATTGAGTCTGTCCCCTGCTGGCATCGGGGATTGAACTTACAACCTCATGCCTGCCAGACAGGCACTTAAGCCACTGAGCCAAACTCCTGACCCTAGTTGTTCTGAGGCAGGGTCACACTGTGTAGCTCAGGCCAGCCCTGTGTTCACGTTGTAGCCCAAGCCAGCCTCAAACTCACAATGTTCCTCCTATTTCAGCCTCCCAAGTGCTAGGGTTAAAGGCATGTGCCATCATGGCCGGATCTAATGAGTCTGTTTTATGAAATCCAGTTCTTTTTTCTGTTGGACATTCATAGTTTACATGCCTTTCCTAAGTTTTTATTTATTTGTTTAAATTAAATCTGTAATTGTATCTACTTTAGATTCACTAAGCATTTCCCTCATTATGGTCATCATCTGCATAAACATCTGTGTAATTATTTCTCTTTTGGGTTTATGAAGCGACTTCTTCATCTGTTTTGCTACTTCCCTTGCTGCCATTTAGGTAAACTCAGCAGGGTGGTATTTAATTTTTCGACATCACTTCCCTCTGGATTTGCCTTGGGTGAGTTGGAATTTGGGATTTCGTCTTGCTTCCATGATTTTTCTGTTTCTGTTTTTGTTTTCTGTATTGCTGCTTGTAAATTGCTTGTAGAATGTAGCTTTGTTAAGACCTTTGTTGGAAAAGACTACTTTACAGTATTGTCTTCTGGGTATAGATGCCTTTTGCCTCTTGATTCTGCCCCGGGATCGTGTATCTTATGTTTATTGGTAGGAAAAGTTGCAGCCTATTTTGCTAAGTAGTGAGTTCCTTTTGGTACTGGATTGTATTATTGGTTATAACGCTCAGTCTAGGTCTGTTGTAGTGGCAGGCAGACCCTATCTGCAATACGTGAGCCATATTGTCTCAACAACCGAGTGTTGGATAACAGTTATTTTTTCTAGAATAAAACTCAGTATTCAGTTTTAATTGCAAATGTTGGCATTTTGCTGTAAATAAGTGGGTTTTGTATTGCAGTTTGGGTGCTTAGTCTTTAAAAGACTCATACTCACTGATCTGGATATTCGCATATAAGAAAGAACAGGTGATGATAACAACTGTGTTGCTTGGCTTAAGTTCAGTCAGTAATAACAATACATCAGACACAGACTGGAAAATGACAGAGTGTGATAACTAAACACTTGCCATCTTTAACCATAGATATAAGATTTACAGTTATTTAACAATATTTCAGGCAAATCAGGAATTTTTAAAGGATGGATTAGCCATTCATTTGCTACTATTCACTTATAGTATGAGAGTTAACTTTTGTGTTCATTAAAGGATTATATGTCCTAATACAACCAAGGAAAGTGTGCTTTGTATATCAGAAAATTATCCACCCAGTAGAGCGGTTTTACTATAAGAGGAAAAAATTTAAATGGGATAAGAGAAAAAAATAGACAAGTAAAAGAAGAAAATTTGACTTCAAGCAAAGCTGAAGGACAAAGGAAGCTCCTTCAAACATCAGATCACCAGTGAACAGGACAAGATGGAAGGAAAGAGGGAGAAAAGAAAAACAAGAACAAAACAAAAAAACTGAAATAATTTCACACTCACAGAAACATTCCAAAATGAATAAACAAACAAACAGACATACATACAAACAAACAGAAACACTAAATGAATGAACAGAAACAAAATCAAAACCAAGAAAAAACTTTTCTCTGTGATTTTAAACCTATGGTTATTTTATGGTAGTGTCCAGTTCAAGTGATGACTCTGCTCTTGGTGGTAGTCAGAGACCAGATCAATGCTGGAGAATCACCAGGTAGCTAGCAATAGGAGTAGAGTTGTATTATGGTTTGTGTCTGGATGTTCTGCAGAGTCTCATGCAGGCAGGAAGGAAGGCTTCTATAATTTGTGATTGATTCATGGTCCAAAGCTGGGATTATGGGTGTGAGTGCTACATGTAGTACAAGGGACAGGAAAAGTTTTCTCTCCATGCTTTTCCCTTTTTTCGTTTGTTGCTTTCGCTGTCTTCTGCTTCCATGAACTGTTGCTCCCTTGTAACACACTGCCACCCTCCTTGAAGGCAGTTGATTATGGGCTGAAACCGTGAGCTAAATAAACCTTTCCTTCCTTAATTTTGGTTGTAGAGTATTTTGTTCCAGCAATGAGAGAAAAGTTACTAAGGCTAAATTTGGTACCAGAAAAAGGTAGTCATTGCTGTGGCTGTGCCTGATGGTGGTTCAGGAGTCTTTGGGAATGGCCTGTGGGAAGAGTTTGGAAAGGTTCTGAGATATCACCTGAAAAATAGTGCTGGGACACTTTAGGCTGTTCTGTGTGGGAGGTTTTGGTCTGATCTCAAAAGACCAGAAGACTGATAGAAATATTGCCAGTAAAGATCAAGTTAGGGAGGTTTCTACTGGAGAGAAAAGGACTGCATTGGTTGTTGGAGTCCAGAAAATGTGTGTTATAGCTTGGCAGAAAGTTTGCCTTTTTCTTGTGTTCAGAAATTTTGTCTGAGACTAAAGTTAAGTGAGGCAGACTAATGTGGTAGAAGGATTTCAAGGCAGTCAAATGCTGAGATGGTGGCATGGCTACTGTTGGAGGTCTTTTAGATTTGTGTTGCAAATTGAGAGCAAAGAGCCAAGCAGGGTGATTTAAAATATTATGAGTTTGGCCCGGAAAAAAACTCCAGTAAAGCTTTGGACTGCAAACATAGAACTGAGATCTCAATTGCTGAGAAGGAACAGGAGAATATAAAATAGATGGCCTAAGGGCATCTCAAGAAGCAGCAAGCAGCCACCCTTTGCAGCCTCAAAACTGCAAAAGTGAAGCACTTTGCTTTGAGGAGCAAGCCACAATTGCAACATGTTCTGGAATGGCGGCAATCAGACTGTGTTTCAGAATAGTGACAGTGGCTATCCTGGTTTCCAAAATGGTGGCAGCTGCACCAGGTTTCAGAATGGCGCTGGTATAGAGAATTTGTTTCTTAGAATCAGATCTGGGATGCCTAGTGATCCAGACACTCAACCCAAGAGAGAGGAAAGGCTGTCTACTGCTCTGGCTGGCAGCAGACCTTGACATCATCCACTTGGCACTGCTTGCAGGATGCAAGTGTTCTGAGTTCCTTTTTTTTTTTTTTTTTTTTGTTTGGCACAGGGGATTGAACTCACAACCTCATCCCTGCCAAACAGGTGCATAAGCCACTGAACCAAACTCCCAGCCCTGGTTTTTTTGAGATAGGATCGCACTAGCTCTGGCCAGTCTTGTGCTCGCTTTGAGGCCCAAGCTGGCCTGGAACTCACAATGCTCCTCCTACCTTGGCCTCCTGAGTGCTGGGATTAAAGGCATGCGCCACCATGTCTGGCTAAGTCTTTTGAGGTTTAAAAGGCTTCCACACCAATTTCAGAAGGCCTAGAGGCCCAGGCAATGTGCCTCTGAGAGAGCAGTGTGTGAAGCTGTCAGTGTGAAGTTAAAGGTACAATGCAGATCCTAGAAGTTTGAAGAAGCTAGGAGTGTGGATAATATGAGGAAATTTGTAAGCAGGGGGCAAAGTGGGCCTAAGAGAAAAGTCTTGGGAGCCCCAACCACCAGAAGCATCGAACGAGTCACGCAAATGCTTTGTAGCTCACAACTTGCAGATTGCTTTGAATGTTCCACATGGAGCTACAGAACTTAATATTTTCCCTGCTGAATTTTGGACTTACTTTTGTTGCAGTCCTTTGTATCCCTCTGTTTGTACCTTTGGGATGGTAATGTTTGTCTTGTGGCATTGAATGTTGGAAGTGTTTAACTTTTCGTTTGTATAGGTCCTCACAGCTAAGAGTTTGTCTTGGATCTCAGAGGGGAATTGGTACTTGGACTTTTCAGCAATGCTGAAACTGTTAGGACTTTGGCAACTCTTGGAGGTGGACTAAATGTCTTTTGCATAAAGGATGTACATGCGTCTTTGGAGGTCAGAGGCAGAACGTTATGGTTGTGACTGGATGTCTCCTCAGAACCTTTTGCAGTAACGGGAGCAGGCATCTAGAATTTGTGATTGATTCGTGGCCCAGTAATATAGGGTAGGTGACCTATATACAATATCAGGGACAGAAAGAGTCTTCTTTCCATGCTCCTTGTTTTTGCCCTTGTTGCTTTTGCCATCTTCTGCTGCAATGAACTGTTGCTTCTCTGACATGTCACTATGCCTTGAAGCCAACTGATTATGGTTTGAAACCTCCATAAATTGTGAGCTAAATAAAGCTGTGCTACTTTTACTTCGGGGATCGGGTAGTTGTCTCAACAATGAGAAAAAAGTAACTAAGACATGTTGGTTTCTAGTTCTGGACTTGCAAATTTAAGGACAATTACTCTCAAGCTTAAGTTGGCCTATGGTCATGGGGGTGGATCCTGAGTTGTTTAGATTAAAACATTTTTGGTGTCTCTTGCTAGGTTGGCTCCCTGACTTCTAGACATCTCCATGGTTATCCCTCACGCAGTCACTGAGGGAGTTTAACAATGTGATCCTTGAAATCAAGTCCCAGAATAAGTTGGCCCCTCTGCTTAGACTCCCAGAATAAGTTGGCCCCTTCTTAGAATAAGATCTGACTAAACCTCTCCAGATGTGGCAGGCACTTGGACTGGCTCACTCACTAGCTATTGTAGTATACCAGCATTTACTGGTCTGTTCCACTGGTGGAATAGGTGATGAAAGTCTCTGGAGTCACTTCCACTGTGTCTGTAGTTTCTATCTTCCTTTCTCATGAACAGTGAACCAGAAGCCACGGATAATGTTCTACCTTGTGACCTGTCTCTTCAATTTTTCTGTAGGCTCCCGTTTTCCCTTCTGATCCTTCATAGGTCCCAGATACCCACTTTTCTCCTTCTTTTCTTCCTAGCATTATTTTCCAGTGTTCAGATTTCAAACCTTGGAGAGGTTGATGTGTTGCTGATTACTGCATCATCTTTCTGGAAATCCAAATGCATCACTTTTTGAAACAGTAAGAGCTGTTTTAGGTATCAGGTTTTCTTAGTTGAAAAAAATTATTAATTGCTTCATATTTGCAACATGCAGTGATTACAGTTACAATGAAAGTTTGAAATCAGGTTTTCTTAGTTGAAAAAAATTATTTGTTAATTACTACATATTTGCAACATGCAGTGATTACATTTACAATGAAAGTTTGAGGGGGGAGGGGGGAAGAGGGGGAGGAAGAAGGGGAGAGGGAGGGGAAGGAGAGGGGGAGGATGTATGCATAACGCCTGTTAATTCTTTTTTTCTTCACCTGCTCACTCCAATTTTATTTTCTTCCAATTTGTATAAGCTCTTTTTTCTTTTTTTAAAATAAATTTTATTTTAAAGAGAATGAAACCAAGCAAAATAAAACCAAATAAAGCCAATCAAAACAAGACAGTATAAGTGACGGGATTTCAAAACAAGATAATAGGAAATCCACAATGGTTACAATAATGCCTCTTGTTGTCTTCAAAATAGCTGCCCATACCATCAGACACAGTAAAGTCGAACAGAACCCAATAGAACCAATAAAAACAAAATGGTGAATGCAATACAGGACTTCAAAACAAGATAAAAGGAAATCCAAAATGGCTACCATAATATATCTTGTTATCTTTGAAATGGCTGCCCATGCCATCAGATACAACAAAATAAACAAGATAATCACAGTAAAAACCAACCTAACAAAACAATGAAAATGATACAAGACTTTGAAACAAGATGATAGGGCCACCACCTTTCAGAAGGAGATGCCCCAGAGATCTACCTCATGTACTGTCATCCTCCAAATAGATGATAAGACTACTGGCTTCAGGTCTGCAAAGTCAGTGAAACACTAAGCTCTGTAAGCTTTAAGCTGTATTTTGCGTCATTAGCTATCATCACAGCCTGTGTCCCGCTGGACCAGCTGATTGCTCACGGGGTTGGGGGGAATGTTGGCTCTTCTTGTGTCCCTGCCTGCATGCTGGAAGTGGCTGGCACCTGGCTGTCCCTCAGTCAGCCTGCATATGGTGTTGACTCAGGAGGT
>RJWM01036146.1:0-18345 GCA_004363535.1 Dasyprocta punctata | reverse complement strand
TTTTAGATTTTTCTTTACAAAATGTGCAGTATTCAACTCAAAATACATTAAAATATTTATAAATTAATACTATTTGATTTTTAGAATGTAAATAATATGCAGATAAATTTTATCAGTACTCTTTCTGATGTTTTTGCAAAATTATTGTATCTAATATTGTAATTGCTATGTAAGTGAATAGTATTTAAAGTCTTTGATATACCCAGTCTCTTATTATAACATACTGTTGCAAAAGGAATTACTTCATACACTGAGAACTTCCAAGAGCTAAATGAAGATCTACACATATTAGAATTGCCAAACATTAAAAAACTGAAATAAAATATGATTGATTATAAAAGAATAAAACTGTGGGAAAGGAGGTAAAGAGACATTTAAAGAAAATTTGACAGATTTTATTATTTTTTTCTTACTCAAATGATCCAATTTGAGCTGGAATACAACCCTGGCAATCTGCAGAGTGTCAGTAAGAAACAGAGCAGCAGATGAGTACGAATTGACATCTGTGGCTGGGGAACAATTTTGGCAAGGGGAGCAAAAAACAAGTAGTTAAACAGCACTAAATGGCCATAAAAATGTAGTCTTCTGAAAAACATAGGGCAATTTAAATTTTTATTTTTATAGTTTTCTCCCCCTATTAAGTAATATATTTTTGCAAGGATAGTTAAAAGAAAGAACCAAAAAAAATCATTCTAAAAATGATACAGGCATTTTGTGGAGGACAGAAATACAATGAAGTAGTTCTTTTGTGTGGAGTACATACATGAACGTATTTAATGTAAATCACCAGTACTTTGAAAAATACATTTCAGGGTCTATCAATAACAATTGGAAAATGCATAGTTCTGGAATATCGTAACATTTAGATAATTCTTCCTCTCATAAAACAAATCCCTTTTGTAACCTGAACAACTAGTTCTAAGATAACAAATGCAATATATTAACTAGTATTAATTTCCTATTTTTTTGAAATTCTGTATCATTTCTATACTTTTTTCTATTTTGTTTCTTAAAATAAAAAAAGAAAAAAGAAAAACTAAAAACAAACAAAAAAGCAACAAACCCTTGAGAAGGTGAGTGGGATAGATGAATGGGGGCATAGCTATTTTAAATTAACACAGTCTTTGATTGATGATTCAAACATAATCTTAATCTAACTAAAATAAAAAATATATGCACAAATTCATTATAATTGAACCCATTTCTTATATAAAATAAATTTTGGAAAATACATGCTTTTTATGGTGAAGAGCTAACTACATGCCAAACCAAAATGATTTTCCACTACATTTATTTATTTATTTATTTTATTTTTTTATTTTTGTGGCACCGGGGATCGAACTCAGCCTCTCACCTGCCAGAGAGGCACTTAAGCCACTGAGCCAAACTCCCAGCCCTGGTTTTTTGAGGCAGGGTCGCACTATGTAGCTCAGGCCAGCCTCGCGTGCTCTCATTGTAGCCCAAGTCGGCCTCGAACTCACAACGCTCCACCTACCTCAGCCTCCCGAGTGCTGGGATTAAAGGCGTGCGCCACCACGCCCGGCTTTTCCACTGCATTTAAATAAAACTTTTTTAATGGTTTATAGGAATAACTTAACCCCAAATGACATGACATTTAAATAAGAGACATTAGAATATAATTTTAATTCAACTTAAAATTTTTAACTTGGGAGAGAACGATGTGCCTTTCAAGAACCCGCCATGTTGGGCAGAGAGGCAGCAACCAGAAGAAACCCTGCCTGCCTCCCTGATGAGTGTGTGTGACTGCGCAGACTCCAGGAAGTGAAAAAGACGTGTGTCACATAGGCCTACGGGCACGCGGGCTCCGAATCAAGAAGACCCACTCCCCTGGTAAGCAACCTGCCGGCTCAGAGGACCAGCTAAGTTCATAGCAGCTAAGGTCCATAAAGCAACTGAATGCTTGTATTGTTAGGTTATTTTGCAGGCCTGGTGCCCACAGTCTGAGCATTTCTTGGGAAGATGACATTGTGCAGTGTGGCAAATGTATGGAATTGCCCTCTGTCATGTCTCTGAGCCCCAATATCATTCTCATTGTTTTACTTAATTTTGATTAATTTTCATTTCTTTTTTTATTTTATTTAATTTTTATTTTAGTTTTTTTATTTTTCTTCATCTCATATCCTGCTTTTACCTGATGGAATGGTCAACTTTTCTGAAAATAACAAGATACACTATAATAGCTATTGTTTTTATAGTATCTCTCTTTGAAGTTCTATGTCGTTCTACTGCTTTGCTTTGATTGTTCTGTTGTCTTTTGTTGGATTTCACTCTCTTTAAAATAAAATTTTTTAAAAAAAGGAAAAGATAAGAAAAGAAATGCTGCACACTAGCCTTACCTTAAATTCGAGACCACTGGATTCCAGTGGCCTGTAGTGCTGCGGACAGACCACTGCCTTCTTCACTGACCTGCCCACCGTGCTGGACAGCTGTGTACCCACTTGGGTGTGCCTCTCACTTTGGTACACCTCCTCCATCTTTCTATTCTGTTGATTCTGCTTTCTATTCCACCAACCAGACTGTGGCAATCGGGACAGAATGCAATGCCCACCACAGCACCTCTCAGCTCCCAGCCATGATATCACTTCCTCTTGACCACTGGGCCCCTGACTCTCCCTTTTCTCAAGGTCTGATGCTGGCAACTTTACTACTGTGTGTCAGTCAGCGACTTTGTCCTCCATGACACACTCTCCTTGCTTGTCTCCGTGTCACCTCAGTCCCTGGCCTTCCTCCTTCTATCTGTAACCCTTCACCTGCTCCTTCTGCCCCTGCCACTTCTACATACCCGCAACCCAGAGCTGCTCATTTTTTTCTCCTTGTTTGTCTGTCCTTTTCTTTATTAGTCCATCATGATGTTAGATAGTGTCATCATATGGAAGGCTATGGATGATGTAGCATGTCATTATGTAGAAGGCTAATGACACCTAGATTTTTATTTTGTCTTCCAACCCTAATAAATGCACAATTGCCTAATTGAAAAAAAAAATTTTTAACTTGAATTTTGAATTGAGTCTCTTCCTTCAATAAAGTTCTTATGTTCTGCTTGAGCACACATGGAAGGAATGGAAGGAGATTAGTAGGTGACTGCAGTGTGATCGTGCGGGTGTTTCTCACTCTAATGTGCAGTCAGTTATACACATAAAGAATCTTTCTTTAAGGTTATTCTTTCTTTGACAGAAGCAACAGGCTAAAATATGATTTTATTATCCTTGATAAAAAGTAACTTTACATTTTACTGATGAATAATTTTGGACATATTTGATTTGTTTTGGTGATATGTTACTCATAAGAGAACTTCCAATCTAACACATCACTAAAACATTTGTAATTTTTCTAATTTTCATAAGAGCATCTTAATAAAGCAAAATGCATCCTCTAGAACACAAAAGTAAAATAGCAGTGTTATTGAAATATTATGTTCATGAGTGTTTTTACGTGCATAAGAGATGTTAAATTTGGTAAGTAGGCTAATACTGGATATTGAGCCCATTTTAACATATGATTTTTATAATATAATATATTCCATTGATGTAGAATGAAGTAAAACTTTATTAAGCATGTTCTATTCTAACCCATTCTCAACTCGGTACTTCAGCAACTGTGTTAAATGGCCTCTGTTGATTTGCCTATAAGCCATGCTGCAGAAAATGCTGATTGGTTCCATGAATGTATCATATGGCTACCTTCTCCATTCTCTTAATAATCAGCAAAAGATCACCTGTGGATCCAGACAATTTTCACCATCCTAACATAGTTTGAACCTCCTGAGTCATAATTACAGCTGTAGAATAATATTACTTTTACCTTGGACTGTGGCTGCATTTGTATGCTCATTAATTTCTTATATTTTACTTCTCAATAGCTGACATTCCTCTCCTAGAATGTGTCTTATTGGCATCCAAATAAAATACCCTTGAAGAAATTGATTGGTTTTATAGATTAATTCAAAGTTGTTTCAAGACACTTTAATTATAAAGAAGCTACTTCTTGATAGAAACGGATTTTAGATACTGCTAAACATGCCAGCTAAATATGTTGTTTTTGCTTTAGAAGCTGATGATATACTACATATATCACATAATAATTAGTAAATATTTCTTGATTTCATGAGTTGAAGAATGAATAGATTGGCATCACTTACTTTAACAGTAATTAGTACTGAATATTCCTATATTATTTGGTTGAAATTGTTTTGCTCATTTTTAATCCAAATATTTAAAATTATGTATATTTTTGCCTCTAATCATATATTTCACCTATTGGGGCTATGGTTTCCGCTCAGTTGTATCTATATACTTAGCAAATATTTGTTGAGTGCTCATCGTTTGCTTGTACTGTATGTAAAATGAGATATTTTTAGCTCACTGGGAAAAGTTGCATGGTTTAATTAAACAAGTGGTTCTAGGGCTGACTCTTTACATGAAAATGATGAGCAGTCAAACTAATAAATCTTAATGTGCTGTTTAAAGTTCGAATACTGTCTGTTGAGTTGGGTATACTTTCTCAGTTATTGATGGCTTTTACCTGATATAATCCTTTACACAGCTTGACTTAGCAACATTCCAGGAGATATGTAAAAGACTCCACTGAAAACGTTAGTGAGGGTTTTCATAAAACCAAAGCATCTTGCACATAACTGGGTGGTTTCTATTCCAAATGAAACACATTCTGTTTTTCCAAGAAAATACTTGACGATGATATGTCCCTAATTCTCTTGAATCACCATACTTGCTTGTGTTTTCTTTCTCCTGCAGTACTATGTAGTTTACCTTTAATAAAGCCTTATCTGAAATTTCTCTATGTTGTTTGTGACTGCTTTCAATTTCCTAAAATCTATAATCATTATAGTCAATTACAGAATGATAGAAATTCACTGCTGTACAAGCATAGGTTCTGTGCTGTTTTGTCATATATAGTAGTCTCTTTATGCCTCATTCAACCATCTCTGAACATGGTCTTAGTCTTTTCCAACAACTTGCAGTACCATGAGTGTGTAATTTTTACTGTGCAGTTAGTAAAACAAATCTAGTTCCATCTGCTATATATTTCAAGTGTTTTCATTGTTTCATAAGTTATGGTTTGAAAAGTAGATTTAGAAAGCAAAATTTTGGCCGAGGTAGCAAGAAAGCATGTTACAAAGAACTCAAAAATCCCCAGAAATAATTACTCTCACCGTATTCAAGTCATATTTTGTATTAGTGAATGTTCATCACTGGAACAAAGTACCTGGCATGCACAACTTAAAAGAGGACAGGTTTATTTCTTGGTTCAGAGATTCAGAGATTCATGGTTCATGGGTTCAGAGATTTTCACTAATGGTTATTTGGTTTCAAGGCAAAGACTGCAGAAGGACAGAGGAATGTTGCTGAACTCATACCATCAAGGAAGCAGAGGAGGTTGGAAAGATCCAAAGAGGGGGATAAATAGACCTCAGCTCGTAATATCCATTTAGCTACAAACTCAGAACTTATCAGGTGGTTCAACCAATGTGGAAGTTATTACCCTCACAATCTGGAAGTGTCTTATCCCAGTAGTACAGATAAGCAAGATTAAGAATACATTCTGAGAGCAACTTTGGTCTGTTTCCTTATAAATAAATAAATAAATAGACAAAGTATTAAATTTGTGAATAAAAACCTGGATTTGATTATCAACTCTGGAAGTAAGTTTATTAGTAAGATGTGGGCATTTGCAGTCTTATTATTATAACTATAAGTGAGGATTACAATTAACACTTGTACAAAGAAAATTTGTGTTTATTTTCTAAAATCTTTAATCTTTTTTGATTTATTGAAATTAATACTTAGCTTAAGAAGTAGACAAGCTGTTCAAGTTAAAGTATATGGCTAATACTTTTCAAATATTTCTTTAAATTATATAAGAGAGATGGAGTAGGTTACAAAATAGTGCTGAAGATTGCAAAAAAGATAAAAATTCTTCAAGTATTTATATTTTTAAACAAAAGTGACACAAATATTTTGGATGATTACTATCTCCTAAAACTTTTTTACTCAAAGTACCTTTTTTGTTTCACTTTTCATTAGTTCAGTTTCACAAACCAATAAATATATGGCTTTTTAAAGTTACATAGAACTCCATGCTTAGTCTTACTGTGATAATATTCAATGATAAGGAATAATGTTACATTGTGATTTTTTTTAAGAAACATCTTGTTATGGTACTAATGATTGCATTTTTGTTTATTTTTTTGTAAGTTAGCAAACTATAAAATTTTTGCTTCCTAATATTGTGTACATCTTTCAAATGTTTAATGAAATATTCTACCAAGTATCTTGATACACAAAATTTACTAGTTTCATACTCTTCTCATAGAAATCTCTTCTAAAATCTTCAAATTTCATTTGCTATATTTGAAAATTGATCATTAGCACTTGGAACATGCTTTATAGTATTTCCAGTATTTGTTGATGCATCACACCTATTCCAAACATTGCAACTTAAAATTGCAGCTCATTAATTTGAAAATAATCCTACAATTTCAGTGGTAATTGGCAGGAACAGCTTACTTTTACTCCAATTGTTGGCAATTTGGGCATTTGGGGTGGTATAGTTGACAAGAATGATAGATGTTGGTGAAATGAAAAAGCTTGTTTTTTCATTTATCTGGTGCTTGTTATGCAGTCATTTAAATATATTATGCATTTTCATGACAATTTTCTTGAAATAAGTAATAGAAAAGGACTATAGACTTGAAACTGTGAGGAAAAAAGTGACTTTAAGGAGCCAAGAAAACTCCATGTATATAGGAAATTTGTGGAACATCAAATAGGGAAATGCAAAACTGTAAAATATAAAACCTGATAATCCATATTTCCTAAATATACAACATGAAAAGAGATCCCTTCCACATATGTGAAAAAGCACAAAGTAAACAATCAACTTTACTGTGAAATCTAGCAGTAGGAAGTCTCAGTGAAACCCAGCACCATGGTGACACCTACTGATCCAAATTCTAGACCAACATTTACGGACTGATCATTAAGGGTCTTCCAGTACTAGGCCAGCCCCTATAGCTTCAGTCTCCATGCAGACAACATGGCTCAGGAATTCACAGCAGCATTTATAGATCCAAATTCCAGGTTTGTCTAGTGGTCAGACAGACACCTACGCTTGCAAGTGATCTGACCTTACAGCTTTAGGATTCAGAAAACAATCAGGTCTTCTCCAATACTGGGTCAGTTACCACAGCCCCTGACATCTAGCTCCATGGCTTGTACCCAGGGCACACGAATGATTCTACAGACTCAAGTTTCTGGCCCAACCCACATACTCAGGCCAACAGGCCCATCCTAATATCAGACCCTTCCTTGTGGAACAAAACTTGGTGGATACCATGGATATAGGATCTAGTGTAGCCCATGAATCCAACAGACAGTTATATCGCAGCAGACCCTCATATCAGGCCATATCATAATGACTAGAATAGGTCTACCCCAGAAGATCCTATGTCCAGGCTCATCACAGTGGACCTCAGTGCCAGACCCAAGACTGGCCCAAGGTCCAGGATCCAGTCCATTCTCTTTGGACTCAGCCCACAGTCTCATCCATATGCTGACCCAGACATTGAGACCGTCCCCAGTACTTTTTCATTTCACCACCAGAATCAAACCTGATTTGCAATTTTTCCACCTGGCCTGCTCAGAATCTCTGGACCATATGATTTGTAAAGCACATTTCCCTGCTAACATCAATCTACATAAACTGGAATAAGTGATTACTTCGTAAAATGACAAATATCAATCGATGTTTACAGGATCACAAATAATCAAGAAAATATTGTACCTCAAGTGGAACAAAATGAAATTAGAATAACAAATCCTAAATACATGAAGTTTCTAATATTCTGGATGAAGAATTCAAAATAATTGAGTTGAGGTTATTTGATGAGTTACAAACAAACAAATAGACAACTACACAAAATAAGGAAAACTATACATGAACAAAAGTATAATTTCAATGAAGAGAAACTATAACAAAGAATCAGAAAGTTTGGAGGTAATAAGCACAATAAATGAACTGAAACAAAGCAAAATAAAATTTATAGCAGAATTCATCAAGTAGAAGCACATGTCAGTGACACTAAAGAGAGAGTACATAGACAGAGGAAAAGAGTACAGAAAGGAGGAAGAAAGGAAAGAAGGAAAGAAGGTAGAAAGGGAGAGGGAAAAGAAAAAGAAAGAAAGAAAGAAAGAAAGAAAACCAAAAGGAAAGGAGGGAGAAAAGAAAGAAAAAAGGACTGAAGAAATATGAAATTCTTTATAAGCATGAGATACCAGCAAACAAACCTCCTTCTCTCTTTGCCTCTCCCACTCTCTCTGTATATATATGTATATAAATGTATATGTGTATATGAGTGTCTATGACATAACAATCTACGAATAAATAGAGAAAAAGAAAATGTGAACGAGCTTATTTAATGAAACAGATATTCTAAAATTTGGAGAATATCATGATTTGTGACTCTCACAGTACCCCCAGTTATATTAAATATAAAGAGGTCTTCATAGGGCTATCATCAGATTCTTAAAAGTCAAACAAAATAGAAGTGTGTAAGCATTAAAAATGATGGAATTTATAAGTTAAAAAAAATCTCCATAAATACATCCATTGACTTATCAGTAGAAACCTTGGATAATAAGGAGAGAACAAGAGGATATATTCAAATTACTGAAAGGAAAAAAAAAGAGAAAAAACCTGTCAACCAACAATTCAGTGTCAAGCAATGCTCTCCTTTAGAGAGTAAGCACAGAGAAACATTCCCAAGCATTCCCAAACATTCAGCAGTATTTTATCACTGTTACATTTGCTCTAAGAGATGCTAGAGTAATTTCTTCAAGCGCAAATAAAAGGATACTAGCTATTAATGTGAAAACTTAAGGAAAAGTGAAACTGAAAACATGGCTGAATTTAGAATAATACATCTCAGTGGTGCATAAAACATTTTTTAGAACTAATATAAATGTTAAAAAGCAAAAATGTTAAAAACCATAGCTAGAATAAATGGTTAATATATGTAAGACAAAAATGAGAATGAGTTATCAATAATATTAAATGTAGGGAAGAAGAGAAGATAAAATGTAAATTTTCTTTGAAAGATAGATTTTTAAAGATATTTTGTATAAGCCTAATTATTATCAGAAAGAAAGAAGAAAAACTGTGTCTTACAAACAAAGAAAATAAAGAGAAAGAAATCAGAATATATCAAAAAATATTAAAGGGCAAAACATTAATAGGGAAAGAAACAAAAAAATTAAGAAAATCAGGAAACAAGAGGCAATGTTACATTTTTACCTATTAGTGTCTTTTAAAAATGCAAATGAATTGGCAGGGGATACAGCTCAAGGGCACTGTGCCTGCTTGGCAAGCAGAATGTTGTAAGTTTGATTCCCAGCACCAAAAAACAAACAAACAAGCAAAATGAATGAATCAAATCCCACAATTTAAGACCTATAATAGATGAATGTTTAAGGAAAAGATCTAACTGCTTTTAAAATACTCATTTTAATCTTAAGGAAAAACAATTTAAAAATGAAGCTGTTAAAAAAAATTCTGTGGAATTGGTGACCAATGTGGCTATAATTATATCAAGAGAAAAACTGTGTATCAAAAACTGTCAAAGGAAATAAAGGAGCTCTTTGTACATTGGTAAAGTTGTCAGTGTATCAAAGAATGCATCTTTTTTTGTATACGTAAGCACCTAAATCTGGAACACCTAAATCTACAAAGCAAATCCTCACTGAACTGAAGAAGGAATAGAGAGCAAACCAATAATAGTCAATAATTTCAATACTCTACTTTCAACAATAGATGGATCACCAAGATGAAAAATATTTTTAAACATTTCATTATTTATGAAATACTGAAGAATTGAAGCAACACGAGTGTTAAATGAATATAAATGTAAATGATTAAATAATGACAATTTTTGAATGTGGGAGATAAAAAGCTGGCAAAGTCGACAAAGGCAATATTAGAAATATGCATAGAATCTTGTCAGAATTGGGAATGGGGACAACATCATTATTTGGTTGAGAGTAGGATACAGATTTGAGCAAGGGAGATACATGTAGGTAAATGAGAGAAAAGTGACTTTAAAGAAGACAAAAGAAGGTTTTAATGAGTATAAATAAAATTTTGCATTTCCATATTTTAAAATTAAATTTATTTTAACTGATGTGTAAAATATAAAATTGTACAAACTAGTAGGGTACCATGTAGTTTTTCAGTACATACATAGACTGTATATTATTCCTCTCAGATTACTCATGCCTATCTCCCCAAACATTTATCAGTTTTTATAGAAAAGCCTTTCAAAATCATGTTTTCTATGTGTGTTTGAATAGTTGGAAATAGAAGAATAACATGTAGAAGCCAGTGTAATATGCTGAAAAAAACTTTTCATCATATTCATTAATGGATATATTTTCATTGTTTGACATAGCATATTGTACCTGATTCTTCCTCAAGATGATTTCAAAGAATTTGAAGAAATGTGTTTGTAAAACACTGACACAGGCTGATACGAATGTTCCTCTCCAGTACGTGTTCTCCATTCTCTAGAAGGACTGATGACATCACCCTCTTAACATGTGACATCTACCTAGCCACAGTCACCACTTGGCTTGAGACAGGAAATTCAGTCATTATTATTCTCATTTAAGCAGGATTGGACATTAATTCATTATTGTCATTTTAGCCAGACCCATGAGCTATCTCTAGGAACTGAAACATCAGAATCTGCTAATCTTTTCTCTAACACAAAATACAATCCTACTGCTGTAATTTATTTTACCTTTCCTAGTCAGGATCAGCTGTTAAAATTATAAAAATATCAGAGTTTTAAACAAATTAAAGGTAAGGGGAGTGTTATGGTTTGTGTCTAGATGTTCCCCCAAAGCCTCATGTGGTCATAGCTGGAGCTTCTCAGAGGTGGCTGGATCTAGAATGTGTGATCCTGGGATTAATAGTTTGTGATTCCTAAATTAGTCCACTGATTTAGTATAGTTCTGGCCAGGATTTGTGGGTGCTGCATCCTGAGTGTTAGTATTACCTGCCCTAAGGGCAAGTAGCCTGGATATACTATAAAGGGACAGAAAGTGACTTATAGCTTACTACCTTCTGCTTGCCATGAATTGCTTCTGCTCTGTCATGCCACCCTTCTTTGGAGCCAGTCAAATATGAAATGACACCTCCACAAACTGTGAGCCAGATAAACCATTCCTCCTTTAATTTTGAGTGTCAGGATTTTTGTCTCAGTGATGAGAAAAGCAACTAAGAAAAAACTGTACCATCAACAATAATAAAATAGAAAATTATGTAGAGTAGTAATGCTTGCCTGTAATTCCAGCACTGGCTGAGAGAGGAGGATTGCAGAAAGTTTGAGGCCAGCCTGGACTACCTAGTGAATTGAAGGGCAGCCTGAACTACATTGCAAGATCTTGTTACCAAATAAATAAATAAAAATAAATAAATATTAAAAAAGAAGTAAGGGCCAAATGTAATTGAGGGCATTAGATTTAAAGAAGAGACACTTCTTGCTGGACAGAGCAGAATGGTTTTCAGAAGGCTGAGGAAATGAAAATCTTGCATACGTTTAAAGACACTGCTCCAAGACAGTCATCAGATCAAAATAATATTAGAGTATTTAAATTTGTTTTAAATTTTTAAATAGATGTAATATTTATATACCAAAAAACCCTTATTTTTAGTTTTAGAAAAATAGTTCTATTATTGAATAAACATCAAGCAATATTGTAACAGGTGTGACAAGAAATATCATAAAACCCTGCACAAACATAGAATCTCACCCTTTTCTATACCCAAGAAGATGCAACCCATGACACACACATTCTCAAAATAAACATCACACAATCTTTAAGTAAGAAAATATGACTACAGGTTGGACCATATAGGTCACTAATTTCACCCCATAACTGGAGTTACTGTTATATGGGTTTTCTGTAAGGGAGAAGCAAACTTCTTTCTTTATGATGGCAAGTATTTTGGCAAGTTGGAGCAAAGCTCCAATACTATGACAGAAACTGAAAAGCATGGGTTCTGTCTTTTTGGAATCATAAAGGGTAGAATTCAGTGATTGACATTTAGTACATTCACATCTTTTATTTCTAAGAATGTTTTCATTACCCTAAAAGTAACTGCATAGCTACTAGTAAGCAGTCATTTGCATTTCCTGCTTCTCCTTCCTCAGGCAGCATTCTGTTTGAATGGATTTATTTGTTCTAGAACTTTCATTGAAGGGAAGCATGGAGTGTGTGACATTTTGTACTCTCTTATTTAACTTAGGCCATGCCTTTGATGTTCATCAATGGCAAAATGTGTCAGTGCAACATATTTTTCAATGGTTAAGTGTAATTATTTGTATGGATACACCATATGTTGTTTATTCATTTATTTGATAATAAATACTTTGTCTCAGGTTTTTGGCTATAGTGAATAGGGGCATTATGACCACCAGTGTGTCTATATATTTGTTCAATGATCTGCTTTAATTCTTTAAGGCCAAGTGGAATAAGTAGCTCATGTGATATCTTTATACTTGAGAAAAAATATTTTTGAGAGCACCTAAATTTCACATACTTACAAGCAATATTCCATATCTTAATTTGACCCCATCTTCAACTGCAGTAAAGAAGAAAATATTTGCAGGTCAAAAATTTTCTTGAAAGTTTACTAAAAATTCTCATGACAGCAGCAAAAGACAAATGACAATTTATTTTTTAGAACGGATAATGGGTTATCAGTTTTATACTACTGAGTTTTATTTGAATTCATTGTGGGTGAAGATATGGACAACTATTCTGAAGAAAACAAGAGACATTATGGTAGCCACTGTTGATTTCCTGTTGTCTTGTTTTGAAATCCTGTGTTGCTTGCATTGTTTTGTTCTGACCTGCTTTGTTCTGTTCTGTTTTGTTTTGTTTTATTCTCTTTAAAATAAAAAAAAATGGACAATGGACTTGAATAGATATTTATTCAAAGAAAATATAAAAATGGCTAAAATTCACTTACAATATACTCAGCATTTTTAGTAAACAAAGAAATATAAACTAAAACAGTAAGAAATTATTACATGCTCTATAATTACTCAAGAAAACAAATCTGGATTATGATGTTCTTTTTAAATTATTCATCATAAAGTTAAAGGATAGGAAAATCATTATGCTGCCAAATATTAATGAAATACGATGGTGATTTTCTATGAACTCTAAAAACTAAGAAGGAGCATTCTGCATAGTTTAAAATAGTGTCATAAATTCTCATATGTGAGTGAAACTCAAGATAAAAATGATTGGAATTTGAAGATTACACTGAATAATTTTGCAAGTTTTCATCTGAAGAAAAATAAATAATAAGAAGTGACTTTGAGGTGTATCTTAAAACACATTAAATTACTAAGAAACTGAACAATGTACTAAAGCTATCCTTCACATAAATATACAAAAGTAATGAGAAAGTAGAACTGTGTTAATGTATGTGCATGAATAGCTAATAAAGTAATTTTAATGGTAGTGATATAGCAGAAATTTTGAGTGAATGAAAGTGACTAAAATGACCATCAAATGAATTAGTCAGAGTAATGTGAATCATACTACCCCAAATGATAAAAAAGTTTATTATCAGGAAAAGAATAGAACAAATCATTTAATTGCAAATATTCAAGACTGAAAATTTCCTTCAAATAATACACATATCGAAGGGTAAAGTGAAAGAATTAGAAGAAACACAACAAAGAATACATTCATTGACCAGCAAAGGCTTAGTTGCTTAAGTTTTAGATTTTATCAGAAGATGGAAGAAGTACGCTGCAAGAAATGTATTTTCAGACATCACGATAAAATATAAGTGAAATTAAGTTGGATTTTCCAGCATCACTGAAGCCGGCAGTTGCTCTGCTCTTTCTGAATTATGACACTTCCAATACATCAAATTCCTTTTATATCTGTTACATTTGTTGCATTGCCTTTATAAATTCTCAGAGATATAGATATTTTAGAGGTTTAGCCCCATTTTGTCTACAGAGATAAGTAACTGAATGAGCTCAAAATGACACAGAGCAAGTTGAGATATAGGGCTCAAAAGTGAATGCCCCAAGATGGACTTTATTCATTCTACATCAGCAAAGTCTCCCAAGTATGACATACTATTTTTGTCAAATATTTTGAAGTACACTTTCTGTCATTTTTAAAAATTTCATTGTAAAAGTTATCCCCAAATATGTCTGGCAGAGGAGTCTTCAGAGTTGGTTTGGATTGATACCCAAACAATGAAACTAATAGCTGTACAAATCGAATACTCTGTGGTAGAAAACATTAACCATTTTCTCCTGAAATGTAAAAACTTATTAATTTTGGTATTACATGAATCAAAATCTCAAAGAAGAATGGGCAACAGATGCATTCCTCTAGGGAAATAATGTAGCTGAGTTTACATGTTAAATTTCATGCAACAGATTGTGTCACACTTTGTGACCTAACAGTACAAAATTCTCTAACTTACAGGACTTTTATAAAATACCAGGTATCATAATATGTTAAAATCAGAAGAATCTTTTTAATCCAGATGTGTGTTTCACAAATATTATCTCTCCCTGGCTACTATGTTTATTGAATAGAATAAAGTCTTTATAGTTTTATAATAAAAGGAAAGACAGGGAATTACAAAGAACTGTTTGCAACTTGATCACACATAACTGAACTAACATACTACTGGATCAAGTACACTTGCTTTTAAGAAAAGAAAAGATTTTGGCTGATTATTGAAAAATGAATCAGAAATGCTAACAAGACAGAAAAATACTCATATTTTTAAATATAACTTGAATAAAACATCTTACATAATTACTGAAATATTTGCAGGGATATTATTGTATTTACTTTAAAACAGTATGAGAAAATATGGTTTTGTAAGGCATTTGGTTTGCTATATAATGAACCAAATGGCTTGCAGAAAATTTGGATGAATTCCAGTTCAACAGCCACTATTCATATTTATAGTGACAGCTCATTCTGAGGAAAAAATGTTATTTTCAAATGATTGATATGAACTCAAAGAAGTGTGAAGAACTACAGTGTACTTTGTGCATAAGAGTTGTGACAGGTTGGCACATCTCTAATTCTGATTTAAAACAAGCCAGGGCACTGCAGTTTCCAATACCATTAAGCTTATATACCACATTAAATTATTTGATTCACTAGAATATTCCAAAATCAAAATGTGCCAGAATTTCAAAACTTAAAGTCTCGTTTTTGTATTAGATTGGCACGTTATCCACTAAAACTAATTACAATATTTTCTTCCTTTAATAAGTGGAAACATATTCAGATATATTAATCCAAACTAATTATAACTTAGTGTATGCTGTTCTCTAATTGTCAAATTTAGAAAGGTACCAGTTGAAAAAATAAAGTGTCTGCCACGAAAGTATAACATTAAAACTTGATATTGAAATAACAGTGTTGTAACTCTATTGGATGAAAAATGAGGCTTAATGTAAATTAACTGCGACATTTTTCAACTCTGCCCATTTAGATTTTAGTGACTTGGCATGTATAAATTTTAATTTCTTAATTGTATTCCCACAAAGACCAATTAGTGTTTTTCCAACATGAAAGCATTCAATGGAGAATATTTATACAACTTTAAGAGTGTCTTTAAAATTTTTAATTCTGTGTTTTCAAAAACACAATTTTCACGAATTATGTTGAATAACTTTATTAAATATATCCAAACATAACTTTTCTAGTAGCTTTGACCTCCTTTAAAAACTTGAAGAAGTATTGTGTTTACATATATTTTGTGTATTTTACTCATATTAATGGTAGACCCATTTATAGAGTTCTAATTATCCAAAATCACTGTCTTAGCTTAGGCAGCTAAAACAAAATGCTACACACTAAGTGCTTTATAAATAACAGAAATTTATGTCTTAAAGTTCTGGAGGCTGGGAAAATTAACATCAAATATTTGATAAATTCTGATGGAGGACTTACTTTCTCACAGATGAACTTATTCTGTGATCCAGGGCAAAGGAATTGCTTAGGAATATTTTTTATAAAATCACTATTCCTTTCACGAGGGCACAACTCTTATGACTGAATCACCACCCAAAGGCAAAACTCCTTATTGCTACAAAATTGGGGTTAGTATTTCAATACATGAATTATGGGTGGACATAATCATTCATTACTTTGCAACTACTGTAAGGAATGTTGGCCAGAAATCAAAGTATTGTAGGTCAAAAAATTTTCTGCATGCATGCTTTCACATATAAATGTGTGTTCGCTCCAAGCACCTGACAGGAAATCCAAATTCATAGTGTACAAAATTTAATTGAGCATGTCAAGCTGTACTTAATTTTAGAGTAGGCTTGATAGACATGTCCAAAATTATCTTCAAGTATATATCTGTCTGTCTTTTGGAGAGATGTTTTCATTTTCTTTAAAGATGTTGCTGTTTAGTGGCAGAAATAAGAACCAGAAGCTCTAGAGTAAAATACATCTTATTTTCAATACTATTTAAAGGAGGATAACTTTTTCTGCATCCTTTTCAATTTACTGACACTAATCTGGCTATTTTATTTCGTGTTATAAGGTCTATTAGCATCCAAAAATCATGTCCATGTGGTTGGCAAATTGGCTATTGTGGCTCAGTTTGACCAGTATTTCTTATGCTGAAGGATTCACCTGTTGACCAGAAAAGATAAAAAGGTGCAATACCAACCCCCAGAAAAAAAGGATCTATTACTAAAATGAAAGAAACCAAGAAAGAACTACAATATTGCTCTTATAAATACCTCGTTATTTTTGCCTCAATGGGTTTGAAATTGTCATTTTTAAATTCTTATATTTATGTTCATGTAGGTCATAATCTCCAAGGGAACACTGTAAAATGATTATTTTTAACATTGAAAGAGGAAAGAACACTACTGAAGAAGAGGAGAGTTTTTTCATCAAAATGAAATAGTAACTCATCAATACATTAGTCCGTATGGAATTGATCTTATTTTACTCTTGGAAATACATAACATTTGACTCCTGTATGTTTATGTGCAAAACAGTAATGTAGAAGAATATAAGAAGTGAAAAATTTGGAAGAACAGCTTCAGTGGAACTCGTAGTTGAAAAAAATTATATACCACTGATATTTAAAGATATTTAAATGGATCAAATATGTGAAAATCAATGTCTAGAGCTTCCATGCTAAAGCAAATTGATTTATAATACACAAATTCAATGTTTTTAATTGTTAACTGTGTATATTATTCTGTTTTTTATACTGTTTGAAAGCACTCACTTTAATATTTACACAGAGCAATCATATAAGTAACATGCTATGCAAATGTCATCATAGTACTCATTCTTCCACATATTAACACATAGCGTGTATTTTCTTATCACCATGTAGGTCTACTTAAAATAACCATCAATGCAAGCTTATGTCTGGAATCTCAGTGCCGAAATGTACTTACCATCAAAAATCCATTAGACTTTTTTTTTTCTTTTGTTGGTGTTTACTAACAAACCTTAGTCTATAAAAACTGAGGTTTAGATACATAAAAGGAAACTTGGGATTATGACAAGAAAGAAAAATCAGCAAAGCATGTAAAGGTTGAGCTAGAAATAGAATATTCAACTTGAACTTTAAAAATCAAACTCGATAAATGGTGAGTTATATTTGCTGTAGAAAGGCTTAAATTGTGTAACCAGCACAAATGCACCAGCTGAGTCCAAATGCCATCGACCTTGTTGGCAATGTCTGATGGGAAATATATTCAGCTCTTGTGAAATTAATCTCCTGTGTTGATAAAGTAAAAATGAAATTTCTTTCTCAAAAAGAAGACTTATTTTGGATTCTGTTACCTATGTATGCTTGGGGCAGAAATACTAGTGATTGTTGCACTGTGGGCCTTAACAAAATCTCATTTACTGTTTGTCACAGTAATTCAATCACAGAGCATCAGTGCAGTGAGGCATTTTGGCAATCTGTGTTCTTTAAATCTCTCAGAGTCTACAGTAGAGACATCTTTAAGTATTTGTGATCTTTTACAATGAAATTTTGGAAAAGTATATTTCATTCTCATAAGTTTGCCTAGATGTTTGAAAATTTTAATTTTTACTTTAAGGTTGAGTAATATATTTAACAATATTTTAATTTTTGTTAAGATTTCAGGCAGGAGACTAAAGAAAATGAAAAAGGCAAAACACTTTATTCTAAGGTTTTCTTAATTTTTAATTTTAGAACAGTGGTAAGTTGAAAGAAAAAAATGTGAAATTGTTATAAAGAATG
>RJWM01036145.1:0-18331 GCA_004363535.1 Dasyprocta punctata | reverse complement strand
AAGATTTTGCAAAACAGACTACAATTATGTAACTTTCTGATATATATTGAGTAATGATGTCAACAGATGACAGAGTCATCTTGGGTTTGTTCCTGCAAAATTTCCCAATCCATTGTAATTTGCTCAGTTTTAAGATGTTTCTATATTCTGAAGTTATCCTGCCTTTTTTCTGCTTGTTTCTTTTGGTTTACTAACCACAGGTATGAAGGATTAATTTTAGCTTAATAATTATATTATTTAATCTTAACATTATTATTTTTATTAACTAAAAACAAATTAGATTTAAAAGGCCTAAGTAACTTGCCTATGTCTGCTTAGACAGAAAGTAAGCAAGTACGTCCCAAATCCCTGTGTCTCTGGACCCCCAGTAGGTCCTCCTGAACTGTTCCACTCTGTCTTTGGCTCTCCACCATTAAAAAGTTGTAATACTTCTTAACTCTTATTCCTGGGAAAAGTATATTTTCTTAATCACTTTGCCATTGCTGAGACATAGTACTCAATACGTACAATTCTCAGGAGCAAAGGTTTAATTTGGCTCACAGTTTGTAGAGGTTTCAGTCCATAGTCAGTGTTATAGGTTCAAAACCAGCATAGGAGACCAAGCAGCCGATTGTGAATTTAGAAGAGCCTTTTGTTAGCCAAGCCCAGTGGCTGGACTGCATACTGTGCATAGGGAGATGGCAGAACAGCACAGATCCCTTATAGTAGGCAGAATTTAAAGCAAAAAGCCACATCCTGATTAGTACAGTCACCTGTTACTCTTGCCTGAATCTAGGTAATTTTTCTTGAAACTTGACACCTAGTACAAAGAACTTAGTTTAGCAAATACATTGTTTTTAACATACATATGTTCTTTTAGGGGCAAACTGACCTCAGTGTACTTCCTCTTAATCAGTTCCCCACCCTAGAGTGATCTGGAGGTTAGCTTTATGGAGTTTTCCTATGTGAATTATCACAGCCAGCTTGTTCTAAGGCAGGGTGGAGAGAAGCATGGCAGAAGAGAAACAGTCCATGGCAGAGTAGTCAGGAAGTAGCGAGTGAAATCAGAGGAGAAAAGAAGAGTATAATTTTTCTAGGGTATTCCTTCAGTTACCGACCTCCTCCAACTAGGTTCCACCTCCCAACATTGTTTTTAGCAAAATCCAGTGAGTGGACTAATGCATTGATGAGTATCCCACTCTCATGATCTAATCACATCCCAAAATTCCACCTATGTGCATATGAGACTTTGGGGGACATCTAGACATAAGCCATACCATGCATGGTCATCTACCCTTAAAAACGTCTTCCTATTTGACATTTGCAATCCAACTAAATTTTTAAATTTTCTTTGCAGTATTTTCTGTTATTCCAAAATGAAGTTACATAACATATTCTGTCAGATGTTGTAAGGGAAACAGTTATGATGCAATGATGGAATAAGCTCATATGTTATATCACACAACTCTTTATATGCAAAACATAATGCATAACATAGGTTGGGTGGTTTTCAAGACAAGTCATTTTATTTGTTTAAGCAAAACTCTCAGTCAGTCCATTTCTTAACAAACAAGGAAAGACTAAGAAACTGTTATGGCATGAGGACACTAAGGTAAACTGATATTTAAACACAGTGTGGTATCCTGGTTTGCATCCTGGAGCAGAGAAAATGATACTAACATAGAAGAGTGATATACACTCCAGTCCTCAGTTAACAGGAGTACTGAGCTTGGTGTCTTCTAGTGACCAGGACACTGTGTTCTATGTTCCCTTAATGCAGGGAAAGTTAAATGCAAAATGCACAGAACTTTCCTAAACTACTAATACAAATTTCCTGTAAACCTCACATTACTCAGAATTTAAAATTTAAAATAATAAAACAGAATGATTTTTTGACTATCTAGTATGTGCCACATTGTGCTGAAGAATACTGAAGGTAGAAAAAGTTCCGAGGAAGAGAAAAAGTCTTAGGCCCTTGGTGAGGTCTTGGTCACTTGAGGCGAGCAGCATAGACTGGAAAACAGCAGACTGAGCCAGAGGTGTGAGGGCAGAGGCCAGGCAGACCCAAGGAGAAGGAGGAGTCAGCCCTGCCTGGCCAAGGAGAGAAAACTGGGGTTGAAGGAAACATTTTAAAAGTTCATTACATCGCCTTAGTATTTTTGTGTGAGGTAATAAAATAGTTATTTCTAAGCATTTTGTAGGCAATCTGGATCAAAACTTTTATGTTGTAAATATTTCTCTTTAAAGAAAGCAGGGATATGGCATGGGTACATTGACGTCTGTGTATATGTATAATATTTCCTGAAGCATACTATTTAAATACTTTAATAAAGTAGTAGTGATTTGTTTCATTCTAGTTTGTGGACACTAACATTATCTTATCAGATATTTAAGAGAACAGTTAATGCTATTTTAAATATTTTACTTGAACTGGATAATACAGATAATGATTCTTCTCCACTAAAATATAATTGACCATAGTCATGAAGTTCTTCAAATATTTGCTCTGCTAAGAAAGAAGGACTTATACCTGGAATTTGCTTAGGCCTATCTGAAATGTTATTATATTACACATGGAACACTCATTCTAATCCTTTGCTCAAGTTTTAATAGATTTGCCACATTGATTGGGGTTATAAAAAGTAATTTGGTAATTGCATTTGATAAGAGGCTAATGTTAATATTCACTAGCAGAGTGCTTGAAAGAATAATTGTAAATCAATTGTGAGATCTGCTTTTGTAATCAATCATTTGCAAACCCATTTAATGAAAGTTCTGTGGAAAGATGAAACACTGTACATGTCACTGATGGAGTATTATCAATACTGGGCTGAAAAGCATTTATGAACATTTAACTGCATTTTTACCAACACCCTACAGTACATTTTCTATCATTAAAAGGCCTTGAGTTTACCCTTTTAGGGTTGTAAGAAACCCAGATGGACCACATTACCATTTGGCTCCTTTGAGCAGTATGAAAACATGACCTCGTTTCTAACAAAAGTGCACAGTTTTATGTGGGTGCTAAGTGCTGTGCTATCTCTAAGTTCTTAACTTAATTCAACCTGATGAAAACAGAATATTTGATTTTGTTTTCAAATGGGAATGGTCCTGACTCATTGCCAATTTGAAATGAGTGGTGAGACCTAACATAGATATACAGTCAAAAGCATCAGGACACAGTGCACGGTGTGTGAGGTTGGCTCCTGACACACAAGGAGAGCAGTGTGGACTTCCTCTTGTTTTCCTGGAAGTGGCGATACATTCGACTCACTCCACCTAGATTTTCTTCAGTTCTTCACGCACCTGTGTTTTCCACTTGCATTTTACCATTGGGACTCCCAGATATCCTGAATCTAGGTATAATGATGTCACAAAATTGGTTTCTAATTCAGCATCCCCAATTTGTGTGTCTTCTGCTTTGCCTGCTTTCTGGAGCTACAGGGGTTTCTCGGGAATACTCTCAGGGTGGTGCTTATAACCTCATTCACATGTCAGTGCAACAGACAACACGAACCAGCTTCCATAGTGGTACTTCTTTTTTTCACAGTTGGAAACATATTAAAAAAAAAAAAGACACAAATGTGACTTCTCTAATATTGGCACAAACAGCCCTGGGTGGGTTCTGCTCGGAAGGAAAGAAGAAAGGAAAGAAGGAAGGAAGGAAGGAAGGGAGGAAGGAAGGAAAGAAGGAACAAAGGAAAGAAGCAAGAAAGGAGGGAGGGAAGGAAGGAAGGAGGAAGGAAGGAAGGAAGGAAGAGGGAAAGAAAGAAGGAAGGTAGGGAGGAAGGAAGGAAGGAAGGGAGGAAGGGAGGAAGGAAGGAAGGAAGAGGGAAGGAAAGAAGGAAGGTAGGCCACCCCTTCCTCACTCTGCCACGTGTGTCCACGACTGCTGGGAACTCAGGCAGCTCATGGCTACTGCTGCGGCAATGGGACAGAGTCCATTTCATGCTGAACAGGGTTCCCATTGGACGAGGGGATTCTGTGTTTACTCAGCCGTATGAAAGATCCTGGAAGGACCCAGCTTTATCCCACAGCGGAACACAGCGAGGGCTATGTGCTCCAAGAGAGACTCCCTGGTAACTGTGTGTTTTCAGTTTCTAAAAAACTACTGAGTGATCCTACAATTATTAATATTGAGTTATATGAGGAGTTTTGGTTTACTTTTCTTATGTTACCCTAAATTCTAGAAGGAGTGATTGCATTTGACAGATGAGAAAAGGTGAAGTCGCATAGCTTTTCTGATGAAATCCCAGCATCGGCGTCTGGTCACATCTTTGTAGGGGAGACGAGCATGGAGATGGCTGGCAGAAACTCTGCTTGGCCCAAGATCCAAGACCCAGCAGAATACCAGACTGTAGGTATCCCAACAGACTGCGAGCTGTATCAGTTCCAAATAAACTGATTGATATCACATTGGTCATTATAAAAACGTATTTTAAAAAAGCACTGTCCGTACGCAGAGACACAATAAAACTCTTGGAGGAGTAGAATAGTTCAGATATTCTGCAGCAGGATACGGTCCCAAGGCGGCCCAGCCAGCAAAGGCGGAGAGAGACGTTGTTCCTGCTTCACGGTGGGGCCCACGTTCACCAGTCTGCGAACAGCCTGTGACAGTCTTGCTATGGGCTCTCCTCTGGATTTTCCCCAATTTTCAGATATGGTTCTTTAAGTGGGTACAACGATTTACAGATAAGATATATATCTGTAAATTTGAGAAAATTTGGGAAAGTGGTTAATTTTAATTTGAACTATATGACAAGATAAGCCCCCAAAATATCATGATAATTTTATAGGAAACAGTGCACCGGTAAATAGAGGAAGATGAGAAAGAAGAAATTTATTTCCATTTAGAGTCACATAGGCAATAAATTTATATAAAATAGAAGTTCTTAGCCATGAAAATAAAATATCGGTAGTAACTTGTTTTTCTGTTGTTGATGGCAACATCAGCTCGTCTGAGTCACCAGCAGGAAACTCAAAATCTTTGAGCCAGATTTGCTGACTTATTTCCAATATCCTGCTAAAATGGTAGGTTCCCATAAATATGTGTTTTGTATTTAAAAGTATCTGAATTTTCTTTCTGCAGTTTAAAATCATTCTTTCACCTTCTCACCACTCTTGCACTGATCAGTTCTTACTTCTGTCATGTTTTTCTGCCTGTGTTGAAAGTGCCCTGTTAGTATACAGAATAGTGTCTTCTGATCACCTATTGGCTTAAAAACTTTTTTTAAAAAAATAAGCTTCTCACATAGTCTTGAAACTATAGAGACTGGGGATCTTAGTGCTTTCTCACAGTGTCTTGGCCCTGAATTTCTGGCTGTGATTTTTCTGAGAGAAGTTGATAAACTCAGGAGAAACTTGGAAGACAGAGGCATAGGGAATCTGTTGCAAACAGCGTCATGGAGCCGTGTTCTTAGCACTTACACTGGCGGGCACCGGGCCCCGGTGAGCCCCCAACCACACTGATGATCCAGCTCTTGCAGTGGTGGTCACCTACTCTTTCTCCAACCAACCATATGGCAGCTGACGGCAGCATCTAATTCCCTAAAATCCATCTCTCTCTCCCTCTTTCTGTCTCTCTCTCTCTTTTTTTTTTTTTTTGCTTGAAATAGTGAGGTTTCTGTTTTCTTCCCTGACCTGGCTCTTTAGAGATCTGTACTTTACGCTAAAAAGGCTTGTCTCTGGCCTTCCCTTTGGAAGACTCCCTAGCTGTGTCACTCTTCGTTTTAGAATGTGAAGTGGTCTGGGGCTGCCGAGTATGCTTCGCACCCGAGCACTTTAGGTTACGGAGACCGCTTTAATCTCCACTATCAGACAAACACTTTGCTGGGGCTAGGAGTGAGACAGTTGAGTGGGCAAAGACACTCTAAGAAGGGATTGTAGAGGTTTCTCTTTCTCACTTGTCAATGTCATAAATATTGGAACCTCTATGATGGATTTGTGTATTCTGGGACATATCTGCTTGTAGGAAGGATGTCAAAGTTCAGCCTCCCACAAAAGGAGCAACTCAATGGGGTGGAATAAAAAGTCTGCATTTGGGACGTGGCTTGTCAATAAGAAACAAAGTGGTTGACACTAAAACACATGCACTCCTAAATCTAACACAGATGCTCTAACATGGTGTGCAAGCATTTGAGGAGGGAGTAAGATGCAGAGGTAAATTCCATTTGCATGACTAGAGGACTTTGACTTAAAAAGCTTTCCTATACCAGACGAGGCTGTGAAGACAGAGATATTAAGTTCCTATTAATTTAACTGGTTCTTGTTGGAGCCTGTTCTCCTACAAAATTATTTAAACCCTAAGAATTCAGAGTGGTTCTTACTGGTTACATTGTGTCTTTTCCTGGAGAACTAGGGTGATTATTTTCCCCCAAATTCCCTCCTGAATCTTCTCTCAAGAATTTAAATGCTTCATTTAAATGCTTGTGTTGCAAGCAGTCTGGGTCCAGCCATAGCAGGGACTTCTATTTGTCTACTCTGTCCAGTTTCTCCCTCATGGCCACACGGGCCACCCCACTGCTGACGGGTTCTGTGGCTTCAGTCAACAGTGTTCTTTAGAACATTGGACGGATGCTTATGAGAAGTCATTTGCATTTTAAAAATGAGTATGTCAAATGTAATTTCTCAAAAAGATTAATAACAGAAGAGAAATCAAGAAATCTCATTTCATTTCCAGTTTGAAGGCAGTACCCTGCGGTTTGTCTCCCGCGATGGTAAGGGAAGCACAAGCAGAAAGCTCTTAACCCTACAAAGAGAAAACCCTGCTGCGATGAGGAGATGGAGGCCAGTGGCTCAGTGCACCGTGGTGGGGGCAGAACGCAGCCATTTGCGAGCTCCAAGTGCCTAAGAAAGGGAACTCCAGAGGGGATCCTCCACAGGCGCTCCAGACACCTAAACTCCTTATAAACACTTCCTGTGTTTCACAGCACGAAGCGTTGTCCGATTCTAGAATTGGGAATAAAGCCAATTACGGATATTTATAAAATAAAGGAGAAAGAAGACAGGGCTTACCTAGCACACAGGACGGCCTCACACGTGGGAAGATTGCACTAGAGCTGCGCATGACTCACTGTAAATGCGATGAAAACGAGGTCGGCTTGGAGGAGGAAGGAGAGGCTCTGCTCTGCTTCCACTACGAGGGCGCTGTACTGTGTGGCGATGTTGGGGTGCTGTACGACGTGGTGCTATGGCACAGCCTCCAAACTGCTGCTCAGGAAGTTATGCCCATATGTTAACTTTATATAATTAGCATGCAACAGGACCCACTGGCATAGACAAAAATTCACATCACATTTTACATATAAGAATGAAAGAACCTCTCCTCTCACTACTGGTCTTGTTAGGGCTCATAGTCTATCAGCTGCTTCCCACATCCACAAGCCCTTCGCCAGTCAGGGTGCACACTGCCAGCTGTGCGTCACTGTGGGAATCTGCAGAGGCAGACGAGCAGATACGTCTCATGCTCGCAGAAAGCTAGCATTAAAGTAGGAGAAGCAAAGAAGCTGTAAACACACAACCGCAGTACAACACAAACAATCATACACGTACAGCCCAGGCTAAAAGTGCTGACTGGAAGGTGGCTAAACTGTTCAATCAGTTCAGTAAGAAAGGCAGACAATGTTCCATGGACTCATTTATTGCATTTATTGTATTTCCTTCCTCTTGCCTCTGGTCTGGCTTTTGACAATGACCTGGAGCACCGCGTAGAGATGGCACAGCCCCAGTGTTGAGCAGCCCGGAACTCATGTCTGTTGGGAGAAGTCTTGGCAGGGGTGAGAAATAAACTTTGTCCTCCTGTTAACTAAGGTTTCCAGATGAAGCAGCTAACAGGTACAGAGTTACCTACATTAGACAGAAATAACAAGGATGTTATCTTCAAAATAGCTGCCCATGCCATCAGATATAATAAAATCGAACCAAACAAACCTGAGTGAAACCAATCCAAACAAAATGATGAAAGCAGTACAGGACTTTAAAACAGAAGAATAGGGAATTCACAATGGCTACCATCTTCCCTTTTTAGAAGTTCCCTCCCCTGTCACTTTCTCTGTGTCTGTCATACATTTTGGAACCCATTAACTCCTTAAGCTTTTATATTAGAGAGACAGTCACTGGTGAGTTCCTACTATCTTGTTCTGAGGTCCTGTAGTGCTTTCACTGTTTTGATTAGTTTTATTCTGTCCTGATTTATTTGATTTTATTAGGTCTGACAGTATGAGCAGCTATTTTGAAGATAACAAGAGGCATTATGGTAGCCATTGGTGATTTCCTATTATCTTGCTTTGAGGTCCTGTGTCAAAACTATTTTGTTTTGATTGGCTTTATTCTGTTTCGTTTTGTTTGGTTTTATTCTCTTAAAAGTAAAAAGAATTAAAAAATAAATAGCAGGGGTGCTCAATGTAATTTACTACAGCTTGATGCTAACATGCTATAGAATAAGAAAGCATTTCCAATTTTGGCAAGTATTGATCTTAGTGAGACAAGAAGTTTTAAAGCCACTCCCAATGTGGGTTATTACTTAATATAAATTGAATAGTCTTGTGTCAATATACACTGTAGGAGAGAAGAAAAGTCCTCACAAATTATAAAAATTTAAAAATATGTGATCAAGAATAAGAAGCTACTAAAAGAATTTTTATAAGCAGTTGAGGTCCCTGGTCAGGTTTTTGCTTTTGTTTTTTTAAAGTTAGTGTGATATCAGAAAAAAGTATTATTAAATAGTTTGATGAAGAGATAGCTAAAATCCTACCATCTTACTCTATGTAGAAAATATGATCTTGAATGAAAGTGGAGACATGGTAGCATAAAAGAACTTTGAATCTGAGACTGCTGGCACAGCAAACTTGAAATGCTTAGGAAATTCACCACACCTAGGAGCGGTAGGGTGCAACAGAGCCAGAGGCTGGTTCCAGCTTGCTCTTCTCTCACATAAGTGGCCAGAAAGCCCGTGGCCATCTACTCCACACACCCTGAGAGCTGTCGGCGGGTCAAGTGGACAGGGTGATTGTTGTGTGATTTCCAGATGCCTTAGCTTTTGAATAACAGAACTCTTACTCTGTTTAATGGAATAAAATATTCGAATAATGTTGCCACTGACTGATAAATTACACAAGGGAAAACAAAATAGATACAAAATATTGAGTGCATGACATACTGAGTTTGCAAATTTCCAGAAAACAAGTAGAAATAGGAATGTGAAATTTCAAAAATAAAAGCTAGAAATAAAAATACACTAACATAATCAGCATTTTAATATATTTTAGTGCATTTGTTTTCCTCTTTATTGAATAAAATATTTTAATTTTTATTTCTTTATTTTAAAGAGAAAAAGCAATAAAAACAGTGATACAGAATTTCAAAACAATGGTTAGTATATTGTGTATTGTTATCTTCAAAGTAGTTGCTCAGTTTACAAGATACAGGAATGAAAAATTGATTGAGCAATATAAGCACAAACCTTTCTTTTCAATGAGCTAATAGAAATTAGTACATAGTTCTCTTAACTAACATTTGTTTTCTTTTTAAAGAAAGAAGAATGTTACACTAGGGTCAGAAAATTTGGAGTAGGACAACAATTAAAAATACCATTTATTAACAAGCTAAATACAAAACATAGGCAGCATTGTATGAAGAGGAAGCAACGAAGGGATAAGAAAACCTACGGCTTAAGACTCTCGGGGCCGCCCTGTTGGAGGACTACCCAGCACAGCATCGGAACGCGTTTGCTGAAGAGTTCTTTCCACACACATCGGAAAGGACAGAACAGCATTTCATGAAAAAATAAATAAAGGAAGGGAAAAGTATAAAACACAGAGAAGGGAAAAACTGTAAGATTTTCCTATAAAGCCTTATGAAAAGTAAGCTTGCAGCTTGAAAGGAAAGACTTGCTGACCAGGGAGGACGTAGGGGCAGGAGAGGCGTTCCCCCAGCCAGCCGCACCACCCCGCCTTGCAGGGACCTGATTACGCCATGCACCTGCTGAGTGAATGCTTCCCGGGGGGCAGTCTCCACTTACCAGGCTTTGCCGATGGGGTTGTACGAACCTCATTAGTTATTAAAGGTTATTCCTAAGAATGTTACCATGGCACAGCTGTCAGAAACATAACCACTAAGCTTAAATAATCAGTGTGACATTTTACAAATGAGTGAAAGCCAAAAGACTCCAAGTTCAGAAAACTTATCCTGAACTAACATTCTTAATTTTCCCCAAGTTTTATAACTAAAAGTAAAATCTCAAAACACCTCAATATTGCTGGCAAAATTTCTAAAACTGCCTTAGCAGAGTTGTCTGCAAGTAATTACCTTGAAAAACGAGTTTTCACAAAGAAACAGAACTTGAAACCAGTGTGTCAAATTGTCAAAACCGAGCCACGTTTACCTGGCCAGGATGGTTTCCCTGTATGCCCTTTTAATGTCAGCTAACTTTTCACTTTTCCTACGCACGGAAAGATGGTGAAGACTCGCACACACCCTCAGCACGTTGGTAGAAACAAATTCATGAGCTAGAAAACGTTATTCTGAAAGCAGTGCCAGTGCCTCATAAAATCCGGTTATCAGTTACGCTTCAGAGGTTTGTTTACTTTTTTCTCAAGAGCATTTGCACTAAACCAAACGTTTGATAAGTACAAGTTATGTTCAAAATACATGGTGAATGTCTAAGATTTTTAAAAATTACAGTAAAAGACACATTGCCTTTAATCTCCTTCAAATGCTTCCACTCATTGAGAACACACTTGTCCCATTGTTACTGCTGCTTTCTGGAGCAGTTCTGGAAGTCTCCTTTCCTTAGTGTCTTTTGAGGTGTGATCATAGATAAAGTATCCATTGCTGCTGAGTGTCATCCAGCAGAGGGGAAGGTTATTCAAGACATCAAGATGTGGCATTACCCATCCTGTTCGCTAGATGCAGCTGTTCCCCAGAGTCAAAAAGACCATGAAAGGTAAACATTTTGGATTGATTTAGTACATCAAGGAAGCCACAAAGAGCAGCTAAAGACACTCATGAAATAGAAGCACTTCAGAAAGTGGAAAGACCAATGAAATGAAAAAGTGTATTTCAATCAAGCCATGAGTATTTTGAGGGGGAGTAATGGCAATACGGCTTTTTCTGGAGTATCTTTTTTAATTTTTTTTTTTGAGACTATGTAATGTAGGCTGGCCTTCCTTGAACTCACTTAGGCAGCCTAGACTAGCCTTGAACTCAGAGGAATCCTCTTGCCTCAGCCTCCTGAGTGCTGGGCTTACAGGTGTGTGCTACCAAACCTGGATTGTAGTACGTTTTTACATTTAAACATTCTTCATATGTTTTGAGCATGCCCCCAAAACAAACTGCTATGTTTCTCCTTATGTACAAACAGATTTGTAAGCAAATATTTGGAAAAAAGAAAGCACAGGTATTTTATTAGTATATATTCTTCAAAACAGAAGTGCTATTCATCCAAAAGCAGCTGTGAGAAATAAATGATAACTGGGGGGCGGGGGACCGAGGAGGAAGCATCCAGCGTCTGGTGCTGCAGCCAGGTTGGGGAGGATGAGCCCAAGCCTTCTGAGGGAGGCGCTCGGGGAGGTGCTGCCCGGGGCTGACGACTGCTGCACCGGGCTCAGGCAGGAGCTGCCCGGGCCGGGCCTGGCCGGGGGCGCGTCCGAGGTGCAGCCGGCAACAGCGAGGCCCAGGGGCAGCAGTCCGCTTGGCCGGACCCATGGGCTGTGTCCCCAGGGCCGCCTCTCGGGGTGCGGGCAATGGCGCCATAAGGACTGAAACAGTTTCCATCGTGGTGTGAGGTTTTAATATTTTGTCACATATAAGAAAAAACTGTGTTTTATTAATTAAAACATCTTATGAGACTTTATCTCACACATACTGAAAGCCAGATTCTCCAGCCTCACAGAAATACAGCATGAAATACCCCCGATTTCTGCACCGGTCTGTGAAGATTTAGGACCACGTTTACCATCCGTGGCTCGCAGATCTCTGTCCCAGGCGCAGGGCTGTGAAGTGGAACCACACCAGGTGAGAATTCCGGAAACCGAGCGTTCCTCTCCTCTCACTTTTGGGCGCTCTTACCCCGGGCTCCACCCCTGACCTGTGCGAGTCATTGGGCTTCTCTCAGTCACAAACTCCATATAAATAATGAGGCCACTTGAAATACTGATCCTATGAAAATACGTCCAACCAATCGACTATGGAGTCTAAATGTAATTCTGGGTCAAGATTAACAATAGGAAAGGAATTCCCAATTCTGCAGAAAATGAGGAAGTTATGCAATCTCAGTGAAACCAGCCAGGCTGCTTCCATTCCCCGAATCCAAGCTGAGTCTGTGGTTTCTAAAGAGACTTGGTGCTGCCCGTGCTGTGAGGACTCGTCCACCCAAAGTATCACCTGCTAATGATACTGGATTTGCAGGAACTGTTGTGTTTCAGAAAAGGAAGCATGTCTCTTGTTTGTGGTTTTAAAAATATATGCATAAAGTTGAAACGATTGAAACAGATCTAAAGAACATGGTTTCTTACAGCTTCAAAATGAATATTTGGAAAGGCCCATTACATTTGTAAAATGTTATTGTACTAATCAAGCCTGAAAGTACACCGAGTAAAAGAAGAGCAACAAAACAATAGAAAAGAGTGAACAGATTGCTAAGAGGTTCATTATCTCTCTGAGCTCTGGTTTTCAGACCATGTCTTTGGAACCTAAATTTATAACGTAGAAATGAATTAGACAAGGTCGTAGAGTTGCAAATTATGTGAATGTATATATAATGAAAATATTATTTACATAATATTTCCATATACATGAGTCTTGCTTACTTTCTACTTGCTAGAACAAGACACCCAACACCCGAAGTTACAGAAGGAAATGTTCATTTTATCGCACAGTTTCTAGTGGTTTCAGCCCATAGTCAGCTGGTTCCTGGGCGGGGTGGCATGGCAGAGGAGACAGTCCATGGTATGTCAGGCAGGAAGCAGTGGCCCTTCTTTCTTTTGCTTTTTATATCATCCACCATAAAAATGGGTCTTCTTTCTCCAGTAGATCCATCATCCATATCCAGAACTATGTTAGACTAATAAGTTCACCAACCCAGCGTCACACACCCATGATTCAGTCCCTCCCCAAAGCTCCACCTGTAAGTGCAAGTGGATTTGGCAGGGCGTCTAGATACGAGGCCCAGAACTGAGCTCTGCGGTGGGCATGCTCGCGTTAGTGCTGATCTTCAAGGGTACTCAGCCCTTCACCGTTCTGTTCTGGGTTAGTTACCGTATGGGCTGCTTCTTCAGATCCCAGGGTAAATTCTACCTAATCACGGTGTACAACCCTTTTATATGATGCTGAATTCAGTTTGTCTATGTTTTGTTAAGATTATTTTATCTCTCTTCATCAGGGACATTGATCTCTAACTTTTCTCCTGGGTAATATACTTGCCTGGTTTTGATACAAGGAAATGTTCATTCATCTTCATCTGAGTTTAGGGCATTGCACGTTCTAGATAAGCACTCTGCCACTGAGCTACACTTCAAATCACTATTTGATTTTGTTTCAGTTTTGAGAGAGAGTCTCACATGTAGTGCAGGCTGTCCTTGAACTTGTGATTCATGTGCTTCAGCCTTCTGACCATCTATGGCTACAGGTGTGATCCATTATATCTGACTGATATTCAATTTCTTAAAGAATTTCAGGATTGCCAAGAATTCTTTTAATATTTGGTAGAATTTGACAATAATTTTTTGTGTTTGTCTTTGTTGGGAATTTTTTGATTACTGAGTCACTCTTCTTCCTCACCCTTCAGCTCTGATTTTGAATTTCTTCTGCTTCAGTCATGTTATGTTGCACACATCTAAGACTCATAATTTTTTGTAGGTTTTCTGATAAGTTGGCCTGTCACAACTCATCCTCGTCTCCTAATCTTCTGCATGCCTGTGGTACCAGTTGTATGGTCTCTCCTGAGTTTATTTATTTTCCTCTCCTCTCCTCTCCTCTCTCTAGCTCTGTCTCTCTCTGATGTAGCTAAGATTTTGCCAATTTTGTTTATTTCTTCAGTAGATCAGTTCTTAGGTTTATTGGTGTATTTCTTTTCTGATTTCTAATTTTTTATTACTGCACTATATTATTCTTTCTTTCTGCTAACTTTGGACATAATTTCTTCTTTTTTCTGGCTCCTCGAGGTGCAAGCCAGGTTGTTTCAGATCTGTGTTTCATTACTGTCACTGTTTAGCCTTATAAATTTCTGGCTTATAACTACTTTTGCTGCATTCCGTAAGTTTTAGTCTGTTGTGTTTCCATTTTGCATGCCTTAAGAACTTTCATATCTGTTTGGATACTCTTTAGAGCCATTGATCAGGAGTAATTTAGTTTTAAAATATTTATGAATTTCCCAGCTTTTCTTCTGTTATTGGCTTCTAATGTCACATTATGTGCTTGGCAAAGGTATCTGATCTGATTTCAATCTGTGCATTTGTTAAAACTTCTGCGACTGGATGTATTATCTATCTGGGAGAAGGCTCCACGTGAGCAGAGAAGAGCGTGTTTTGCTTCTTCGGGATGCAATGTTCTGTGCCTGTCCTTTGGGTTCATTCACTCTTCAGCATTTCCTACAGGAGGTGAGAGCTTTGCTTTTTGTTTTTCTCTCAGAAGGCATCACTGAGATTCTGGGTGCATGCCAGTCCCTTGTCATTGTTTCTTGAATATGTAACCCCACAGGACAAAGTGATAAGTGTTGACAGTGACCTACACATGTAAGCATATCTACGAATACTCCCATATGGACTAATCTCCATCTGTGATACACTGAACCCCATTCACGAATGTCACCCCTTCCTGAACTCACTGTCCCATGCACCATTCTTACTTCCCCCTTTTCCTATTGGAAAATTCTCATCACAACGCTGAGAAAGCAGGATCCTCCCACTCAAAGTCCCTGTCCTGAATAGGTCACTTCCAATATGTGTGCATTTAACACCCAAAGAAAACAATTCTACCAACCAGAATTTAGCACATATGTGACATTTGTTTATGTTCCTTTTGATGCATTAATCTGATATACAAAGTGCTTAGACCGGCTCCTTCCTCTGTACTGCCTTCAGTGAGGTTGGAGGCAAGATGCTAGAGAACAGCACACCTCTTTGTGGGTTAGGACAAATTAACACTATTTTGGAGTGAATTTATATTACCTAAATTTGGGGCCCTACATGGACCACAATTCACCAATTACATCCTGACTACAAGCTTGAAAACACTTCCCCTTGTGGTAGATTTTAAGTATTTAAATGCTCTTCTCCCTCTCCTGCCTGAGGCTGTGCCCCAGGCTTTGCTCCCTCGAGGGGACCTTGCCTGAGGGAGGAGTACATGGGCATCTCTGTCCCCTGCCCCTGGCCAGGAATGTCCCCTCTGCAGTGCTGTCCTCTGGATGGAGTGCTTTCTTCACTCTTCCTCTTCTAATTAAACACGTTTGTTTGGTTTTACTCTACGGTTTGGGAAATCTTACATTTTTCCTTTAAATCACTGATTTAATTTCCCATCTTGAGGCTGCTTCTCTGTTCTGCACCACTGCTACTTTTTATTTTGTCAGACTGACTCCAGGTTTGTGGCTCTGTTTCTTACCTGTTTCCTTTTCATTTCACTGCAGTCTTCCTGTTTCACTTTATTGTCTCCTCAAACTGTCCTGCCTTAGTCTCCTGTGTGTTCTTCTGACTTTCAAATTGTGTTGTACACAAATTTAAATTATCGGGTTTACTTGAGTGATCCTTAAAAGCTTTCTTTTAACACTGTTTTGACATAAACTTGTACCGATTTGCCATGTACAAATCACGTTTTAAAGCATGCGTATTTGTGGCGTGACTCACTGTAGGTACTCATGTCACACAGTTATCACTTTTGGTGGTGAGGACACTTGGCTCCTACTCTTTTTAATTTTCAGTGTACCCTCTCAAAGCCTTCTAGAATATTCATCTTTGCCTCTGTCGTTAGACCCCTGTGTGTGCCGGCATCCAGTCTACCACATTTTACCATAAGGTGCAGGTGACTGACGCTTTTCTTTCTTCTTAGGGTCCATGCTTTCTAACCCGGGGTCGTGCTGAGCTGTGCTTGGTAGTGCATAAGCAGACAGACAGACCACTCAGCATCAGCCCAACAGCCGCCTGAATGCCGGGGGCCTTCTGCACATTTAGAGCGTAAACACTGGCTTCCAGACAGGGTGACCGATTTTCCTGATTTGCCTAGGAATACCCAGTTTTTGTCCTGAAGATTTCACACCCCAGAAAACCCCTCACTCCTGGCCAATCACAGTCACTGGCCAACCTTAGAACAAGTGTAGCTGTCTTGCAGTGTCTGGGACCAAACGAGTTCCACTGTGTGCAGCTGCCTTTATTCCCACCGTGACCTCGCTGTGGACACACAGCACATGGACATGCTGCACAACCTATGTAAAAAGGGGTGCAGGACCCCCAGCAGCTATGGGCATGCGTGCTCCCTTGGAATGCAGAGCTTTCAAAAGGCATTTAGGTCTTTACCCATCATCATACAATTTTTAGAGAATTATCTTCATTATCCTAAATGAAACAGTCTGTTTTACTTTTTCATTTGTTTTTGTTTGGTTTTTGTTTTTATGACTCCCTGGGCATTCAGACGGGGCTACATCCTCAGTCTGGGCTCAAACTTATGATCCTCCTGCTTCAGCCTCCCTGGGTGCTTAGATGACATGCTGTGCCACCATTGCTAGCCCTAAAGAGATGTTAAATCAGAAAATTATTTCCTATGATAACTTACTAGAATGCCCGAAACTCTCTCTGTTAATTTTTTTCTTTAGATTATAGGAAAGACAAAGAAAACTTCTGCTGGAATGCATTAGCTGGAATGGTAGGAAAACTGAAGAGTGCCCACCTAGAAAACATTCAAAGACATGGTAAGATTGGCTGACACTGGGACCTGTGGCACAGAGTCAAGGAACAGGTGGAAGGAGTTTCAAAAGACTGAATAGGAAGGAGATCAAGAGTTGGAAAGAAACTGAAAACACGTTTTCCCTGTGGCACGCCCACTCCTCGGTGTGCCTTCCAGAACTTTAAAGGCTGTGAATAAATGTTGATTTATATGAATGCTTAAGCCTACTTGATAGTATTTGGGTTTAATAAATGATTAAAGAAAATTATAGCCTCCTTATGTGCCCAAGGGCAGCCTTGACAAACCTTCCAATAATTAGCGTCTTTTTGATTGCAGAAGGGAAGTCGTATGTTAAAGCAGAGTAACAAAACATTAATTAAATATCCAAGAGAAAGTTGACACCAAGCCACAGAACAGAAAATTACTGAAGCCTATCCAATTTGATCAGAAGTCAAGAATTTCTAGTTTGAAAAGCCTGTCCTAATCACGAGGTCTTGCTAACAACAACACAGCCATCCTCGTTTTCTAATAGCTGCAGAGTCAAATACAGACGAGGCGCTCAGACCACCCCAGCCCGGCTCGGCCCTCCCAGGCCGCTGAGGAGCAGCTTCTGCACACAGGGTTTGCCACACACCCGGCGTTCTGTTCCAAGTGTGTTCGCCACAGACAGGTATTGTCCAGAGAAAAAGGACTGGGAGACAGGAGATGAAGGAATAACGGAGTTTAGCAACCTAAAGAATTGTTTTTCTTCATATTGTTCTAGCTAAACTAACTACATGACTGATTCTCAGCAGTTATTCCCACATATTGAACTATGTGATTCTTTTGAACTAAAAATACACAGTGTACTAAATTCTACCTAATTTTAATAGCACAGTGAAATTTTTAAAATTTTCAAATTAAAAAAGTAGTCCACATATGTTAAAAGCCTTTCATATTGCTTCATAGTAAGTATTTTACAATGATTATGCAGAGAGAAGAGAGAAGGTGGGAGGGAGAGAGAGAACTCTAAATAACTAGTACCACGACGAATGGAGGTGCTGCTCGGCACTGTGCCCTTGGGGCGCATCACTTGCCGGCTTACTTTGCTGTGTTCACTGCAGACTGCGCTGACACAGAAGAGAACAAGCGCCTCGCTCCTCAAGGGCCCTCTGAGGCTGCGGGGCCCTCAAGGGCACGCCCAGGAGGGGGCGCTCTCAGCGCGCGGGCCGAGGTACCCCGTGAGGCCGCCGTCCGGGCCGCCGTAAACAGAAGTTTCTGGAGCACACAGCTCGTAACGCACACTGTGACTGGTCTACTCAGTCATTTAAAATTATTTTCCTATGCGCATATGTCTGAATGATACATTCTTTAGGGTTTTTAATTTTTTTTTTGGATTTACTTTTGACAGCATTTTCTTGTTTTTACAAAAAACACTCAAGAATTCATCAAGTAACCCAAAACTGAAGCAAAGTCACACACACACACACACACACACACACAC
>RJWM01036144.1:0-18367 GCA_004363535.1 Dasyprocta punctata | reverse complement strand
TAACGATGCGCAAATTGCAACCATTGTCAAGCTTCTATCTTCCGGTTTTGTAAACCTGCAATGTTGTGTATTTATGCTAGTTGTTTGCTTGTCTCTTTTGCTTGTTGTTTTTACTATATATGTCATTTTTTTGTTGCTGTTGTTGTAGTTTTTGTTTGTTTTGTTTTTCTTCGCTTAAATAAAATTAAAAAAAAAAAAAGACATTTCACACCTTCGGTGTATTAAAGGGGTGATTCTGGCTTTAATGTCTGGAAAAGCATAATGATTGTTCTTTGCACCTTAAGAATATGCTGTCCATGCCCTCATGGTAAACCTGATTCTCTGTTGAGTAGGTGTGGTGCACAGAGTCCATGTGCCATCAACATCATGGCCCACGTTGGTGGAATTCTGCACGTTATTACATACAGAACAGATGCCTGCAGTCTATTCTGCCATGGATTCAATGTCCCTGGACACATCTACTCTGCCTTCTCTCCTCTCTTTGCAAATTCTTCGGACAAACAAGCTCTTCTCTTCTCCAACACTGATGTTCTTTTGAGACATCTAAAACATGAATCACCCTGCCATCTTATGCTCTCCTCCTGTAGCTTTTCTAATGATACATTCAAGGAAAGAAAAAAAGAAAAAAAAACTTTTCTACATGTGGTGCTCAATTAACTGGCGTGACCTTTTCTCACTGTGCTGTTATTTTTATGTGTGTGTGAGCGAAAACGCCAGTTATGTTTTGGAGCATGACTAGATAGTGATAATATTCTACAGCATGGTAATTCTCAGGTTGGATCTCACCCTCTACTATTTGAGGAATAAAATGTGAAAGTGGCAATAAGCAATGCACTTAGAAAAAAATTTATCATTAAAGTATATTTTCCACATTAAAATACAATAAAAATTTAAATGGCATTATATTTATTGGTATGAGGAATCCTATAAAATTGCTTGAATTCATTACTGTAATTCTCTTCTTGTATATTTTAAAGTAAAGACAAGCACAATGGTGGATTTTACTCTTTTTAAAATCAGAAAGGTTTCTTATAATGTTGAGCCAATTAGTCATCCACTCTGTATAGATTCTATACTTTCTTTATCCAGCCGTGTGTTGGTGGGTATACACGCTGTTTCCTGGATTTTGCTGTTATGAAAGGGGCTGCTGTAAACATTGGTGACCATGTATCGCTGTAATATAATATAATGTCCTAAACTCTTTGTCGAGGGCACCTAGATAGGGGATCGCTGTGTCCTACAGAATTTCCAATTTTAATTTTTTCCAATATCTCAGTACTGAATTCTATAGTGGTTCTAGTAGTTCGCACTCACTCTAGCAATTGTAGGAAGACTCACCACAACCTTGCCAGAAGTTTTAAACTCCAAGCACTGTAAACTTGTAGTAGTTTAAAACTAAGTAAAATAAATCAGAATGATTACTGACATTAATTCTATTTTTACATCATTCATATGCCTCAGCCTCTGGAGTACACAGGTACATGGGTGAACCACAGGTCCAGCAAGCCCAGGTCATCATCGATAGAATCATTTTTATGCACTACTGTCACAAGCAACACATCCTTAGGTCCAGGAAGCAATCCAGTCCCACCCTGATGTTCACACACCACAGCTCACATCCTCCAACCGCTGTTGTCATTATTGGGACAAATGGGGAAGGGAGAATTTCTCTGCTTTTTATTATACTTTCATAGCACTGAACAAAACTAGTTTTTATTTCCTGGCATATCTTAGAGACTAGACATTATGATTAATCAAGATTATACTGAAAATTCAATTAAGAAAAAATATTCACAATACAAAGAGTATCCTATAAAAGTGACTGCAAGATATTGCTCCTAATGAGAACAAAGCCCACACCTAACCTCACAAGATTTCAAAGGGGCCTGAACTACACCTTGCTTGACATTGTTTTATTTGGGCTATTTTCATTCTATGATGCCCAGGTAGTTGTGACCCAACATTGTCATGCAGGCCCAAGAGCAAATGTAAAGAAAAAGATGTCTGCTTCCACCACACTGCACTTTTACCACAATAAAATGTTTCCTTTGAATACTGAATTAAATGATATTGTTACTTCTCCTTTATTTTTAGCTCATCTAAACTTTTACAGTGATATCTCACTTTGGACCTCAGGAGTTCCTTGCATTCATTTATTACAGTATAAATTCTTCAGAACACACAAAATACCCTAAGCAATACTTTAGCAAATAGGGTTCATAAATTTAACAACCAGCAACACAGTATAAATGCAGAATATCTACCACAAGATATCCCCACATCATGATTTTTTCTTCCTGGTGGAAAACTCTCAATTGTGATGTCATGTGTTTCTTGCCTTCAATATTGGAATTCATTCATGTTCCTTGACATCTATTATGGTTGCAACTCCAAATAATGGCTTTATAGTGAACCTAGGAAAGGAGTTCATATAATTTGCATATATCATTTAAGATGGGAAAGATACCTTAACACCACTCAAAAATACAGAATATGATGTATTTTATGCACTAATATGTTTAAGCTTACATCATGAAGAATAATCACAAATATCTGAAAAGAAAAAGGCCCAGGCTTAGGAAAACAGATGCATCTGTGTATTTACTTAGTTAACCCATAGCCTATTCATTCACAGGCTACTTGACAACATACACATGAAACGATTTACAGAGATACAATATACCTTTAAATTACATATTTTAATAATTACCAACAAATTATAACTTTAAAGTCATGTCAAACACACTTACACATCCAGAAATTACACAAATTTAGAAAATGTTGACCTCAAAATGATGGTTAGAAGATGTAGAAATCAATTTTATTGTGATCCTGGGAATCAATTTGCAAATTTCAATAAAATTTCTGTATTTACCTAATTCAAATAATATATAATTAATAAGCACAAAACCTTTATGAAAAATGCAAAAAGAATATATTAAATAGTGTATTGTAAAAATCCGCATAGTATTTCTGTGAATATATCACATATAGTGGAATACTACAGAAATGTATAATTAAATGAGATTTTGTTCAGAAAGTCGTTGCTTCTGTTTATGACTTCAAGAGATTTACTCTTTCCTCTTTCAGCATATTCTGTGGTTTTGTTTTTATATGTAATACCATTCTATATTATTATTTGTGTTGTAACCTAATACAATACATATGAAAATCAGCATGGAGAGTCCTCCAAAAATTAAAAATAGAAATTCTATTTGACCCAGCCATACCACCACTGGATATCTTACAGAAAAAGTTGAAGGTTTATTACAATGGCACAAACATTCTCATGTTTACAGAAGCACAATTAATAGTTTCTAAATTATGGAAACAGTGTATACAACCATGGGCCGAAGATTGGAAAAAGAAAATGTGTTATTCATACACAAAGGAGTACTACTCAGCCATAAGGAAGGATAAATTTGAGGCATTTGTAGCAAAATAGATGCAGCATAGGATCATAACATTAAATGAAAGGAATCAGACACACAAGGTTAAATGTCATTTGATTTCTTTTATATATGAAACTGAAAACACAAATAACTTACAGAACAAAATGAAGGACAGATGACAGGAAACAAGAAGGTAGACTTTGTGGAGATGGTGAAAGTAGGGAAGACGGTGAAGGAGGGAAGAGGAAGTAAAGTGGATTAAGACAAAATAGACTAACTCCTAACCATGACTGTGTTATGTATCATGAGCAAACAATAATTTTTTTGTAAAATAAAGCAGTAATGTATGGTTAGCCATGACAAATGGTAGATAGTTAAAAAACTGTATAGGATCAGGATTATAATTTGTTGAAAGTGGAAAGGACTTCAAAGGCTAACAATTCTGTAAAACATGATTTTGTGTTAAAAACACTGGTTAATATGAGTAGGTTAAGGTTTGCATCTAAAATGTGCCCCAAATGTCTCCTGTGTTCAGAGATGGGGCTTTTGCAACCTGATTTAATCAGGGAGGTGCTGTTTCATAGCTGAATGTGCTGTTAGGAGCCAAGTCCTTCTTTAAATGAGGGTCACTGTTGGCATGATCTGAAAGGGTGTGTTCCTGCTCCTGGTTCCTCCCCTCTCCACTCTGTTTCCTGGTTCCATCGGCCTAGCAGCTGTCTCAACCCATACTCTTCCACCATGCCGTTTCTGCTTTGACACCATCTAACCATGCACTGGACCACTTGAAATTGTGAGCCAATATAAAATTCTCTTTTAAGGTTTGGGTGTTGGATATTTGTTCACAGCAAAAGAAAATTACAAAGATTGTAAAGGCAATTGTATTCTTACATTAAATTCATTAGGAAAATGAATATCAATTTAGGGAAATGTGCAGGTATCCTTTTGTATCTATCAGTATTCTTAAGGTTGGTAGAATTGCCTAAGTGTATCATTTGTTTCAAAAATTGTGTAATGTCTAAAAGATAGTGTGATCCCACTAATCTTAAAACTTCTATATAACTGAAGTTATGATAAATGAATTTAAAATTTTTATTTTTGTAATAAACAAAATACATAGAATACAGGCAGGTAGCCAGGCATGGTAGTGCACTACTGTTATCCCAACACTCAGGGTAGTGGGGATATGAAGATCACAAGATCTCACCTCGCCTGAGTAACAGAAATTTAGAGGGATCCCATGTCAAAATTAACAAATAAGAAGAAGGCTCATGATATGGCCAGGTGCCAAGACCTGAGTTAAATTCCCAGTCAAAACTAAGTACTTTTATTCAAAACACAATGAATGTGCTAACCATTTTTAAGCACAATTAATGTAATTTATTAAATTAGAATCCATATGCCAGAAAACACACTATTTTAACTCTTTTGATACCACTAATAAATTCACTATGTAGTGCAAGAAACAACTTTCTCTATTTCTAAAACATTTCCATCAATACAAAAACTTATCAAGTAATTTCTCTCTCTTCCTCACTTCTTTTGGGCACTGGTCTCCATCTCTATGTATTTTGAGTCTAGATTCTCAATATTTCATAGAAAATATTCATATTTAAGGTGACATTTGAACCCTGGATGCTTTAAACTAGCAAATATTTTTGACATTTATACTTGATATAGCATGTTTTCAAAAAATATTTTTATTGCTTAACAGTAAATCTACACCTTTAATTACAGATGTACAAAACAGTACAATAAGTCCATGACTTATATAAATGAGTTTCCTTTCAGGGAAACTGTTCTTAAGTACGGTTTGTTTGCAGTTTCTACTAAGTGTGTTTCATACACCTCTGACACAAGTATACGATGGAACATTTAAAAAAACACACACAACAAGCTAACTTTACTGATACAGTTACCTTAAAATGCTAAGGTAGACAAGTGGGCTGCTTCCTCTATTTTTTACAGGTATGAATGTTTGCAATGAAATATCACTTAGATTTGGTATCTGCTATAGTTGTAGACACAATGCTTCAAAGCACATTCCTGGAACATTCATTTTTCAGAACTGTGTCCTCATGACTGTTTACAAAAAACTCCTTATATCTCCAACTTGCAGTCTTTTATAACTATCACCCTTCTGTCTGACTTTCTACCTTCAGGTGCATTAGATATTTCATGTAACTGGAGTTGTCCATAGTATCTGTCCTTCTGTGACTGGGAAATTTATTTTAGCATAATGTTCTAGAGATTCATCTATGTTTTCACATATTGAAAGATTTGGATTTAAGGCTAACTGATATTGTGTTGCATGTATAATCCACATTTTATTCACCCATTTTTCTATCAATAAGTATTTATGTTTTTTTACATCTATGTTGCTTTGTCTTTTGTTATAATAAGCATGAAGGTTTTAATATATTTTTAAAATTGGATTAGAATTCTTTTAGGTCGAACACAAAAGTTGGGCTCTAGGTCATTCATTCAATTAACACAGGCACTCACAGGATATCCACACTGTCCCTGAAAATTAGCGGATAACCTCCAGGCATTTCACTAAGCTCTCAGATGCTTCAGGAATAATCAACCAATTGCTTGACTTCTCAGAGAGAGTCTTAAAATGTTAAAAAAAAAAATCCATAAATTGTCTTCCAAAAGAATTGCTAAAAAACACGTGGGAAAACCAGGGGACAGTTTTAATTACCGGTGATGCAGACAGAAGGCTACAGGCATTGGCATATATTACCAATATCTACACAAATGCTCACAGTGTGACAAGGCTTTGCCATTGAAGATAGGTGACCATTTGTGACTCAGTTTGTGTGTATGCTTTCTTCTACCCAATAAGTTCCTGAGAAACAGTGGTAACTCTCCTTTAGGTTCATAATAATTCTTAAATAGTTTCAAATACTTTGAGAGTATAAGTACTTGCAACATACACTGTGTGTGCTTATACAATTTTTAAATTTTACATGATAAATATGTATATAGAGTCATATATGTATATATAATGTTATATAATATGTAATATGTAATATAATATGTAATATATGTTATATAATATATGTACAACTATATATACATGTAATATATATGTGTATATATTTAATAATTATATGCATATATAATTTTTTTTGGTACCAGAAATCAAATCCAGGACCTTGCACTTGTGAGGCAGGAACTGTGCCCCTGACCTACATTCCCAGGCTGAGTCATCCAAAGGATGCCAAAAGTGATCTGAGATGAAGCATAAATAAAAGGTCACAGAGTTTTTCTCAAAGTCAGAATTTGAAACTGCAGGGATTCAGTGTCTCGCTCTGACATCCTTCCAACATATATTTACTCTACTTTTTGGGAATCAGAGAAATAAATTTACATAGTGATTAGGTAAACAAATAGATAAACATGATTGATTTTGAATCTTAGTAAAAGGAGTTTTTCCTTTACATCAAGAAGTAAAACAACAGAGGAGATTTAGGAAGTTTTAAGGACCCCAAGTTATTGTAATAGTAAAATGTTTTCCATTTTGCAAAGGAATCTGAATAAATTTAACATTTAAAAAATTCAAATATTTGATAAAGGAAATTATCTATGAAAAAGCCATTTGCCTATGCAATTAAAATCCAAGGGAACTGAATGAAATGGTTTTTTCATCTTTCTTTATAAAAAATAGGCAATTAACTTTTAAGTTTTTATCCTTTTTGATTTATCATGTTTACAAATTAAGCCAAGCAAATACAAGTTTTTTCTCTTGGTGGTTTAATATTAAAAGCATTCTTCCAATGTTGTCATTGGAAATTTTTTTTATAAATCTAAATTAAGAGTGATGAGGGCGCTGGGTAAAGTAGGACACCAGATCACTCCAATAGTATAAATGACATTCTATTCAAGGTAAAAATAAATGATGCCTACTCAGGGTTATACTTAATTTTGCATAATTTCATTCTTTACACTTGACTTATAGAATATTGTTACTACAATTTTAAATATAATGTGTGTCATTTCTATTTATTTATTTTTCTTAGTTTAGGCAACATTGTTGCAACTTTCTGCAATGGTGAAATTTTCACCTTAAGTGCCATACATTAGTTTGTATGTTATGCTTTGCAATCTCTGGTCATTTAGAGATAGCTAGTTGTATTTTGTTTTCTACACAGATATTTCTATGTGTTATGTGCTATTGTATTTGTTTCTTATGAATTTGACTTACAGAAAGATTTCAGGTCACAGCAGAGATCCACAGAATCAGTAAATTTATTGTGTCTGTATAATGTTGTGTGTCATCAAAAATAGTTCTGTGTAATGTATGCATTTATTATATTTATAGTAACAGAAAAGTAATAGAAACACATATATATCACAATGGGTTATTCTATCTATGATAATAATGACACTCTGATAAACTTATAATTTAAGTAAATTTATATGCAAGGACCTTATATTACAGTTTTATTAAAATACTTATGAGAAAAAAGATAAGTAATCCAAAACAGCTATAAGCTCTTCATCCAGTTTAAATCATGGCATGGGGCAGGTGTGATGGGATCAGGGTTGAGATGCAGAGCATGCACGTATTCTGCTTCATTAGTCCTCTATTTGCTTAACATTCTATACCAAAAAAGAGAAATCTGTTTGCAGAAGAATGCGCATGTGCATATGCGAAGAAAACCTCTTTGAGGTAAGTCACTCTTACCACTTAAAGAATAAAAATAAAACAAAGGGAAAGCATGCACAGGATCACAGAGAACCACTTTCAGGTCACTGGGTCCTCTGAATCATTTACTCAGCCATCATCCTTCTCCACAACCCTGTAAGAACATTTTGCTTTAGAGTAGGAGACTAACTAAATTTAGTTAAATTACCTGATCTTAGAAAGCTTTTTGTACAGTAATTTAAGGTATAACATTGATTATGTATCCCAACACACATATTTCTGCAGATATGCTTTTCAGAAAAAGATAATTTCCACTGAGTTCCTCAAAGTCTTTTATTCATATGTCTATGATGTGTGTTAACAGTTTCATTTGTAACACCTGTAAGTAGAGGTATTTTAAAGGAGGAGTTTTGAAATTGTTGCCACAGTAAAAGCAAGATTGTATTCAATGTTGTTGGCAAATTTTGATGAATCACTGGCATTTGTATTCTGTTATTTTACTTGATATATAAGTACTACAGTGTCATGGTAGGTATATAAATGAAAGTCAACTATCAAAGAACACTATGATTATTTTACAGTTAGCTCACATGCAAAATTTTCACAATAACTAAGGTTTATCATTTTGTCCCATAGACCTGCATCTGTATCTCCATCTGACTTCCTGTTTACCTATTATTTCAGGTTTTTCAGTTTAGAACAAGGTTATTGCTTCAGCTAAAGTTTAGGACTCCATTTTCAATATTCTAAGATGGATGACATCTTAACCTCCCTCTAACCGTTAAATGTCTGGAGAAGTTCGCTTCCCATAGGTGACAACCAAGCTGTCTGCAGGTGTGGAAGGTGTTCTCTGGTGAGTCAAACCACCTTTTTTGAGAACAACTAGTCCAGCTACATATCTTCTTGTGTATTATCACCTGGTAATTGTGCATTAATATCATAAAATCTACACTTGAAAGTTAACATACGTCTCATTTACACGAGGTTTGCATAATTAATCTCCCACATGAAGATACTTTTTTTGCTATATCTGGCTAGAATATGTTTTGTGAAAAATGCAGATGGAGGAGCATAACCTCACAGAGGTGACCAAGTTCATCCTGCTGAGTGTCACAGATCATCCCGAGCTGCAGGCTCCACTCTTTGTGCTGTTCCTCGTCGTCTACCTGACCTCGCTGGTGGGCAACTTGGGCCTGATCGTCCTCACCCAGGTGGACTCCAGGCTGCAAACCCCCATGTACTTTTTTCTCAGACACCTGGCTCTCACCGATCTTGGCTATTCTACAGCTGTGGGACCCAACATGTTGGTAAATTTTGTTGAAGATGAAAACACAATCTCTTATGACCTTTGTGCTGTACAACTTGCTTTCTTTATTGTGTTCATTATTAGTGAGCTTTTTATCCTGTCTTGATGTTATATGACCGCTACGTGGCCATCTGTAAACCTCTGCTGTACACTGTCATCATGTCACCAAGAGTATGTTGGACACTACTAGCAATTCTCTATTTCTACTGCACATTTATGTCACTTCTGATCACCATAAAGATTTTTGCTTTGTCTTTCTGTGATCACAATGTCATCAGTCATTTCTACTGTGACAGTCTTCCCTTATTATCACTGATATGCTCAGATACTCATGAAATTGAGGTGATAATTCTGATCTTATCCATTTGTAATTTGATTTCTTCTCTTCTGGTTGTCCTGGTGTCCTACCTGCTCACCTTTGTGGCCATTCTCAGGATAAAGTCCACAGAGGGCAGGCGCAAGGCCTTCTCCACCTGGGGGTCACACCTGACCATGGTCACAGTGTTCTACGTGACTTTGATATTTATGTATGTGCAGCCCAAGGCCAATCACTCCTTTGACACTGACAAAGTGGCTTCAATATTTTATGCCTTGGTCATCCCCATGATGAATCCCTTAATCTACAGCTTGAGAAACAAAGATGTAAAATATGCTCTTCATAGGACATGGAAAATGGTATGCAAATATTTTTCTTTGAAGTCACGTGCAATATAATTCATGCAATACCATTGCTCTCCTCCATAAATGGTCTCCTTTTATCTTCAGAGTTTGAACTTTTTGGTGCTACTTAAATGTCAATGTATTATAAATGCATCAATGAATGAAACACTAAAAAATTCTGTGCTTCCTTGAGATAGAAAGATTGATTGTAGTATAATAATCAGTGAACTTTTCATTACATTAAAATGGTATGTTATCAAAAAAACTTGTATGCTGTATGGGAGTATAGGCAGTAGAATGCACAGAACATGAGTAAAAAGCTTTTTCTTTTCTTTGAGGTACTGGGGATTAATCCTGAGGCCTTCGCAGTAAGCTACATCCCAAGCATGTAGGCATTTATTTATTCAGGGATAGGTTTTTGAGCAGTTTATTCATGTGGGACTTGAATTTATGTTCCTCCTGCCTCAGTCTCTCATAGTGCTAAATTTTTTATGGTATTATTAGCATTACAATGAACTGTCCTATGGCCATGTGTGAATTTGTGTCTGTGTTTCTTTTTGTGTGTGAGTGAGAATGTTACTGTTTTAGGCTTCATATACTAAGTGGTTGTGTTTAAAAAAAACATTATTAGATTTTGAAGAAGCTCATTGTAGCAGGATGATAGCTATGAATATTTCTTGAGTATATACTCAAGTGTTCTAAGTGGACATCCTAATATTGTAGGCTTAGTGTGCTTTTCATTTCTCACCAGTGACCTCATGATCAGGTATTAACCCATTCCACCCTAATCACTCAACAAAATGTACTCTAGGTCCAGTGCAGCCTCTGACTCTGTGTCACTCAGTGCAAGTGTGTCCATGAGTGCACACACACAGGGAACACACATTGAATTTTGAGAAAAATATTAACCAAAGATTAAAACCCTCTGTATATTGTTATCTGATAATAAATATTACTGTTGAGTTAGGTAGTATTTTATTCATTTTGATGAAAATATACAGTTCAGTTTAATTTATCTGTTCACATATGCAAGACAATATTACAATTCTCTATAGAATGCATCCTGCAATGACAGGATAGAAAGGTTAATATTATTTGTTGGTGGGTATGAAAATGTTTAAATTAATATATTTTGTATTACTTTTGTTTTTCCTAAATGGTGCTTCACAGTTATTACTTTTATAATAAAGTTTCTAACACTGATGTAGTCAGGGGTGGCAAGGAGAATGACAAAACATGAAACATAATTCATAGTATTATTTATAATGGTCACCCAGAGTCAAATACAAAGAAATTGAAGGAAATCTGTCCACACACTAAAGACCCAAGGGCCTGGATCCCATGGCAATGACTTTCATAAATACAGTTGAAGACCTAGAGCTCATGACAATGCCACCCATGAGTCCAGCTGGAGGCCTAGAGCCCATGGCAGTGTATTATGTAAGTCTGTTTTATGGATCTGTGCTGGGAAGGCCCAAAGGTCAGTGGTGGAAGCTAGAAAGCCTGTGCCAGTGGGATGAAGGATCTGTGCCTATAGGCTGAGGGTTCTGCACTGGAGCCAGGAAGTGATGCTCAAAATAAGAACCAGGGCTCCCTTGAAAAGTACCACAGTCATTCTCAGGGACAGTGAGGTCCTGAGCTCCTCCAATGATGAGAACAGCTGAGTTCATATCAGGAGGCCAGTGGGACAGCTTCTTCTGGAGACTGAGCAGCGCATATCTTCCCCTTCAGAGCCAGGAAGCAGTACTCAAAGTAAGGACCAAAGCTTCCCCGAAGTGAACTACAGCCATTCTCAGCTACAACAAGGTCCTGAGCTCCTATGAAGATGAGAACAGCCAAGATCATATCAGGAAAAAAGTTTGACAAGCTCTTCCAGGTGAACCAATGGCAATAGGAGAATCAACACCACCAAACAACAACAGCTGTTCCTCCTCTCCAGGTCTCCTTTTTATGCTGACAACAAACCTCATGTGGCCATCTGCACTCTGCACCATGTTGGCTGATTCAGTTCAGCTGGAATTTACATAGGCCATCAGTTTCAAATCTACCACAAATACTTTTATTTGAAAAATGAAAATGCAAGTTACTGTACCCTGATATACTATTTCTAAAATAAATATTCAGAATGTCAATAGATCTCAAATAAAGGGCTTAAAGAGCCCGAAATATGCTAAGGTAAAATTATATGACATATTCATTTGATTTTAGAAGTGAGTATACATTTTATAATTTATACATTGTATTAAAAATCTTCAGTTTTCCCCTTGTGTGCCTAGTTTGAAAAATGTGGACTGACAAATAAGTGCTGTAATTGCTAAGACAACTGGATTCAGTAGAATGTTGTATTTTAAACAAGGCTTCATCAATTTAAACAACATTTAGAAAAATAAATTAGATAAGAATAGATTTACATTCACTACTGCATATGAATGTTATGCAACTTTTCCGTTTCTATGAAGTACTGATTGAGTAATTCCTCCCCTATCCTGTCTGTGATACCCTATGACCACTATGTGGCCATCTGTTATCCTCTGCTCTACACTGTTATCATGTTAGGAAGGGTATGTTGGGTACTAGTGGTGATTTACAATTTCTACTGAACACTCTTGTCTCTCCTAATTACCATAAAGATACTTACTTTGTCCTTGGTGGATACAATGTCATCAGTGATTTCTACTGTGATTGTACCCACTTGATAGCTTTGTTCTGCTCAGATACTCACAAAGCAGAATTTATAATCATGGTATTTTCAGCTTTGATTTGATTTCCTCTCTTCTGGTGGTCCTTCTGTCCTACCTGCTCATCCTCAGAGCCATTCTCAGGATGAACTCCGCAGAGAGCAGGTGCAAGGCCTTCTCCACCTGTGGGTCCCACCTGACCATGGTCTCAGTGTTCTATGGGACTTTGACATTTATGTACGTGCAACCCAAATCCAGTCACTCCAGAGACACTGATAAAATGTCTTCCATATTTTATACTTTGATCATTCCAATGTTGAATTCTTCGATCTACAGCTTGAGGAAGAAACATATAAAATATACCATAGAAAACACATAGGAAAAGTTGTCCATTGTCTTTCTTAAAGGAGAAGGTGTACACTTTAAATCCTTAAAATGAGGTCTGGATGGGAAAGTGCCTGGCAACCCCCAACGTGTGGCAAGCACAGTGGGGCTCATAGGTATTAATATTTGACCTTCTTTGTACCAGCTAGACATCTAAATGTTTTGGTACAAAACTAATTAAACACTAAAACACTCTGCCTCCCTAAAAGGAGATGGATGAATCTTAAACCTAGTAATAGAGAGAATTCGCTGGGACAATAGAGATCTATAGATGACAGGATAACATAATAGAGCTTTATGCTGTCTAGGAATAAATAAGGGTAGAAGTTTTTAAAATTTCTTTATGGTATTCTTAGCTATTTGAAATATTTTACAGGGTCTATGTTTGACTTTATGTATGTGTTTCTGATTTTTCAGTATCAATTTTTCAGTTGTAGGCTTCATCCTAATGTGTGGGTTCTGTTAAAATAAAAATTTAAGCCATTTGATGGAGCTCCATGCAGCATAATGGTTTAAATGAATCCATCATGTGCAGGAGCTACAGTGTCCCTGCTCCTCCTCGGATCTTAATATCCTTTTCTCTCAGCAATCTGCTTACTTGTTTACAGGGGAGAAACAACATCTTCTAAATGAATATACTTGGGTATCCATCAACCAGTAGACTCCTTGCAGCATATAATTTTGTCTAACTCAGTGCATGTGCAAATGAGTGCATATACCCAGGAAGGCCCGTCTCACAGGCAGAGGTTATGCAACCCCTGCTACTGTGTAACTGAGTTGGAGTAGGCCCGAGGATTAGGCATCAGAGGGTGACCTGAGCATTATAACAAAATGTTTTCAACAAAAAAGAAAAGAAAAATACTGTTTGAATCTTTAGATAGAGGCTTGCAGGGATTTGTGTTTAGCTTTGTTTTTGTTAGTTTGTATTTTCCTTCCTGCCTTGTTTATTCCTTACCACCAAAGTTCTGGTTTATGTTTCCTCTTCCTTATATTAATAGAGAAAGAGACTAACCCTAGTTTAGACAGTGCAGTGTTTTGTGTCACAGTTTTTCATAAGATGCCCACCAGATGAGGAAGGAAGTAGATCCACTGCTCTACTTTGTGTCTAGCTTTGCTCATGTGTGGTTCATACCGCAGTGCACTGTCTTTGATTAGGATAATCGTATTTGTGGCAATTTGACAAGTCCATTTCAGGAAGCAAACAGGCAGAATCCAATGATTTGAAGTCAGCTGTGTTTCTTGCAAGAGTTTTGTGTGAAATGTACTTTTCATGTCTCATGAAAATGCTTCCTAACTTTTTAATTTTCATTAATTAAATTTCAAGAAATAACATTTATATCATGAAGAACTGATATACATCTTTAGCAGCCATTGTGTAACAAAATTACGCATGTACCATAAAATTTGAATAATATCAATCACTTGAATAATAAAATTTTATGTATATTATAACATGGAGATGAATATTACCAAATAGATTTAGAGTATTTTTTATTTTTATGATAAAATCATACTAAAGTTGTACTAATTTATTCTTAAGCACAAGAAACATCTAATTTCAAAAATAACAAACATAAGATGAATTTACACAAAATTAAAAATGATAAAATGAGTTATGGAAGGTCTTAATATAAAATTGTTAAAATTAAAATACTTTACTATTATTTTGTTTCCTCCAATTAATATCAGTGAGCAATTATAATGTCTATAATAGAGGTGAAATTTTCTCATATCTAAGTTTGAAAACAAGAAGCTGTGAGTAAAAACTTAGCTAACAGCATACTTCCAAAATAAATGGTGTCCATTCTTTAGATAGACCCACAAGTGATAAAGCAGGTATACAACAAAATGTTTTCAATATTTGATAAGATACTTCATTTATTCTACAATTAATCTCTGTTTCATTATTACATGGATTAATATGCTATTTAAGAAAGATTTACTTCTTTCTTGGGAATATACAGTTCTAAAAACAAGAAATATCACATGGTCAAAATATGTAACAAAATAATTTCAGTATGTAAAATTTCATATTTTGTCAAACAGTTGTGTAAGAACTTCAATACCATGTAAAATTTTTAACATAATTACAGACTCTCAAAGTGTCTGCAAAATGGGCAACTTTTGGTTACAGCAGAAATTTAAGCAGCAGTACATTGTTTTATGTCATTTCTAGAGAAGCTAAGAATCATAATAGTAAAAAACTCATGATGAGGAGGAACTCAAAATGAAAAGTATATAGAAAACCAACTCTGTACACAGTATTCTCATCCACAAAAACAATCTTCATACCTTGATTTTTGTAAAAATTTAGAGTAAAGAAGTGTAACCAAATCCTTGAAATTCCTTCTAAAACTCAAGAGAAGATATATATTATGGTTTGATCTGGATGTCTGTCAGGAGCTGTATACCTGTAGAGGTGGATTTTTAAAACATGATAGAAATATGAGGGCCTTACAGCTGCCTGACTGCTGCTTAAGAGGTCAAGTTTTTTTAGAGGATTGTCCCCGGTGGCATGACCTGGAAAGCTGGGCAAGCTAGAAAACTGGCAGATGAGAAATATATTTGAGGGACTATGTTCCCAAAGTCACACCATTTAAAATTAATTCACGTACCCAACAAACTTCAAAAGAGCTAAAGAAGTCAAGTGATGGGCCATAGACCTGATCATAGGATAAAAATGTTGAAGGTGGGAAGGAAAAGATGGTGCATTCCCCTTCCCAAGGTTCTAAGCAGACAGCACAGAAGAAAGATGCCTCCACCTTGTGAGAGGAAGAAAGAATGGAGTCCAGGCCTTAAGACTGAGCTCCAGGTCCCCTCTGCTTCATTGAATCCTATCGGTGGGAAGAGCCCCAGCCCTATATGAAGGTCTGTTCCCACAGGCTAAGTCACTGGCCCTGAGTTACTGAGGCTCCACAGGGACCCCCGCAACCTCAGGGAGCGAGGCAGCAAGTGAAACTCTATTCACGGAGGAGCAGGGTGTGATTGTGAAAGCCAGCACATGGCCTGTCCTAAAGCTCAACACCACTGAGTGAAATCCAGCATGAGGAAGGAAATAAGAGGCCCCACACCCACAATAGGGTCCAGAGACAGAGCCTCCAGCAGCCCCAAAGTTGGTAGAGATCCACATGGGGTAGGACAGACTCACATTTTGCTTGCATAATTTCCAGACTTGAAATGGGTGGGGACACCTTTATCCAAGGCCACATTAAGCTGAGCTTCAGCTGTCACCCAGTTTAGCACCTATGGGGCACAGGACAGTTTCCACCCACATTTCCTTCCCCGTGGGGAGCACAGTCATCCCCAGACCAGTGTTTAGAGACAGAGATTATAGAACTGCCTGGACATGACACAGTGAACTGAGCCTTGCAGACAAAGTCCCATGCTTTGGTTTCTATCACATGGACCTGGGTAGTTTATGGAGATGGTGCCATCCTCATGACAAGGTGACAGGATAGCCTTCACTAGCACTGCACAAAGCTTAGGCCACCCAGCGTGGTATAGATCTTCATTTGCTAGGGTAGGCAAGGTTACTTAGCATGGGAATCTGTCCTGAAACTATATCTCATTTTGTTTGCAAAAGTTTATCTCTCAAATAGGTTTGCATTTTCTGAGTTTCACCCCGTGTGGTGCAAACGCCTGTAATCCCAGCACTCAGGAGGCTGAGGCAGAAGAATCATTGCAAGTGTGAGACCAGCCTGGGCTACAAAGTGAACTCAAGTCCAGCCTGACCGGCATAGCAAGACCTTGTCTCAAAAAAGGCAAAAAACAAAACAAAACAGACAAACAAACAAAAAACACATAGTATATTAATATCACCTAAAATAATACATAAAAGAATTTTTCATTTTTAGCACTGGGTATTGAGCCTAGATCATGGAAAATAATTGCACTGTGCCATTAAACTACATTTGTAGTCCTTATTAGCCAACTTGTAATATAAGACCCCTTGAATAATATACATCAATTTCCCCAATTCTGTTATTTTTTTCATAACTGTTATTTTTATATGACTTAAAGTCATGATATAATTTCCCTTAAGTACTTTCCTTTAAAGTAATGGAAAATAAAATTTACAATATTTGTCACACACACACACACACACACACATACATATATATATATTTTTTTTTTCATTTCTTCCTCTGCATAGGTTCAAGTCCCCATAGTTATCCTTCCCAGAATCCTTTGAACTGCTTAACCAATGACTTCATAAATTGCTTATTGTAAAAACTACTGACTATCATATACTCACATTTTCCCTGTTCTATTCCCTCTTCGTATTAGACTATCTGATATCCCCACCAGTTATGATGTACTTTTCCTCACTCCAGTTTCTTTACATTACTTCTGTTTAGAAAAATTCTGTTGTTGCATTTTCCAGTTGATAATTGTATCTCCATCTGCACTGATTCTACTGATGATCTTCTTGCAGGTTTCTATGTTTCTGATTTTGTGTGTGTGTCCATGTGTTTTGTGTGCATTTCCAGTACTATACTGAATAGCTTTCATAACTTTCATCTACCAAGTGTAAATTCATGAATATTGTTCATGCATGTTGTTTAGCCTATAGACTAGAGATCTTACTTAAATGACTTTCCATGCTTGTAGACAAATACTAGCAAAAAGTGTAGATTTGAACAATTTGATGGTTGGTGTCTGTTATTCACATACGTGTTTGATAGTGATGAACAGAAGAGATTTTGAGAGTTAATATAAGCTCTTTCTATTGCAGGATCTCTGTTTTTCACATCTATTGTGGTACTTTATGTATGGTTTAATATGTAACTGAGATTCCTACATGCTTCTGGTGTTAGACCATTATCCCACACTTCACACACAGAGTGATTTCATGAGTTCCACATCTTCTTGGAAGGGACTTGACTTTGCAATTTATATTATTTCAATGAATGTGAAATCAAACTTGGGAAAATGTTACCAGAAATTATGATTTTGCACATTAACTAGATTCTTTTAATAGGGTAGAGGAAATTTTATTGTAAGTTCTTACAACCTATGTGCAAATGGAAATTCTTTTGTCCATTGCTATGGCTTTGAGAATCTTTTCTATTACACCACATTTGCCAGTGTGTTCTTAACTTCTGAATCTTGAAAAATGTAGTGGCATCAGCCCTTTTCTAACTCATCCTATCTACTCTGCTCTTAGGCTGCTACCTTATTTCTTTGTCCATCCTTTATTTCATTTTTTCATGTTTCTTCCATCCTTCCTTGCTCTCTCACTCTTGTTTCTGTTCCTTGCTGCCTTATGTCCTTCCAGTCCTTCCTTAAATCCATC
>RJWM01036143.1:0-18384 GCA_004363535.1 Dasyprocta punctata | reverse complement strand
ATATGAAAATGAGACAGACAAGAGCCTGATTTCCTGTTTTTCTTGCATTCTGGGAGGTGTAGCTTGGGGAAGGGGCTGTCACACTCCTCCCCCTCACTTCCCTTTGCTTCCTTTGCCATCCCAAACCACTGCAGCAGTTGCCTGCTGCGTCTTCCCTGGCTACTTAGCAGCCAAACCTCTCCACTCCCACTCTTGGCATGGGTGCAGTGCCAGGGTCAGAGTGGTTCCTCTCCTCACCTGCCATTTCAGATGCTACTCTTGCCATTTTAAAGAAACAAGGGGGCAACCAGGTGTAGTTAAGATTAGGGAGGCAGGAACCTGGGACCATATTTAACATTCTTAACCCCCCCGCATATAGCTTTCCAGAATCTTCCCTGATTTCAACCCTGCCCCTTCTTAAGATTACCACCATGACAGCTCAGCCTGATCTGTATCCCTGCACCAATCAGGCCTGCAGCTGCGGCCTAAACAGCACTCTCAGCACTTCTCAATTAGTCTAGGAGGGCCCCTCCTTTGTACTCTCCTTGTGATGCAGCACAGGTCTTCTAAAAATGGAGAAAGGGCAGTAAACATTAGGGGCTGTTAGCACTGATAAGCTCCAGATACCAGCAGTCAATTAAAATCAGCAGCAGGAACCAGCACCTGGCAGAGTTGACCTACAATGCCCAGCTCTGTCTGAATAGAGTAAAAGGACCCTAGACTATTTGGCAACAAAACATAAAGGCATCACTTCTTTTTTTTTTCTTTTCTTTTCTTTTCTTTTCTTTTCTTTTCTTTTTTCTTTCTTTCTTTCTTTTACATAAAATGATAAAAACAACGGTACAAAATTTTGACACAAGATTATAATAGAGTAACAATGCCTTGTACATAGGGTATTGTTATCTTCAAAGAAGTTGCTCATATTACACGACATAATGAAGCCCATGGAAAACTATATGTTGAAAAAAACAAATGGAAATTTGGATTTCATTTAAAAAATTAATTATAGACTACAACAGATTGGTCTAAATTATTATATTATTGCACTATAATCTCCATAAAAGCTATTGTTACAGGCAGCTGAATTAGAAATGTTATAGGCAGTCAGACAGGGCTAGGTCCTGGAAGGAGGAAGAGCAGAAGCCCAGATACCTTGCAACTGGAGACAGACACCTCCTGCTGTGGGCCAGGCCTCAAGACAAAGAACAAGCAAATGCACACACATCCTAAGGACTAAGAATCTAAGTAGTTCTCTATCACTCTGAGGAAGTCAGGAGTCACCATCCCAACCCCCTACAGGAAGAGTCACTGCTATTAAGCATGCCCGCTTACTACATGACTCACTTTCCCATTTGTTCCCAAATTAATCAATTTTACCTGAGCAATTAAACCTTACTGGTTAGTCATAATTATGCCCCACCTTATGCTCACCTCACGAGTTCCCTTTTTCCCCACCTTGAATTGATCTCACCCCATGATTTTACTCTATAAAAGTCCCTAGAAAAGACAAGAGTCCCTGACAACCTGCTTGGGACCCCTTCGGCCCCTCAGACAGAAGCTTTCTTTCTCTCAATAAATGTATTCTGCTCTTAACCTCTATTGTTCCTAAAATTCATTTTTCGATTTTTAGAGAACACAAAATTTTACCGGACATACAGTAAGTTGGTAGTTTCATTCCCCTATATCACTATAACATAGCTTCCAAAACCACGTGCCATAGAATTGGATTTCTTCTAATGTGTCATTATGGTGTGGAGTTGTTTTTCTTAGCTCTTGGAGTAGTGAAGAGGCAACTATAACATCCAGAACCTCATAGATACCACCATCTGCCATAAATTGTTTACTACTTACACAATATGCCCAATTATCCCAGTATTTGTACTGGTGTAATATTACCATTTTCCATGCATGCATGAAGTTAGTAAGATCTGTGATAAGCCTAGTATATTACATTTTGAGCTATGTAATTTATTTATATGTATGGACACTGACAAGATAAAATGTACAGAAAAGCTGTTGAAGATATTGCAAAATAAACTTAATGACAATCCACTTGAAAATGGGAAAAAAGATTTCCTCAAATACCCACTATCACTTCTTCTCCACTGTTACATAGCCCATGATATCATCCTTTTCCTTTGCAAAGACAATTTTGTCTTCTTTCATTTCCTATAGTTTGTCACATTCATTCAGTTGTTCACATTTTTATTTGCTGTTCTTTATACCCGAGATGATTTTAGCAGACACCTTCTCTGTTGTCTGGTAAATAGTTATTTCCTTTTATATGTCATCTAAAATTCTATTCATCATTGTTATCCTTGATTGGGCCTTTCAACTACTTGCTCAGATTGTTTTAATTTCTAAACAGCATTTTCCCCGCTAAGGGACTCTTCCTGTGATATCCCAGTTTACCTCAAACTCTGGGGCTCAAGTGTTCCTCCTGTCCCAGTCTCCCAAGGACTGGGTCTATCACCAGCAACAACTACTTGTGACCTACATTATAAGGCTGAAGGTAACCCAGAGATAGTCTCATATGATTTGCCAGTAACAGTTGCTCCTCCGGCACATCATAGGAAGTTTAAGAAGTAATAGAAATAAATAAATACAGTAATATTGGCCTGAGTTTTCACAATGTTTATTTTTGGACCTAATTAATAGTTGCAAATCATAACCATAGAGTGAATGAACTCACCTTTGTCTGTCTGATGTCTTAACATCAAATTTTGTTTGCAGTTTGCTGTCTTTGATACGTAGGAGAATGGCACGAATGCTGTCAATGAGAGTCACAGGTACCCAGTCTTCTGCAACTTTGGAGCAGTGAGGGCCTGGCCTGGCCTCAGTTTCACAGTGTTTAACCTTATTTGCATCACAAGTCAGCATCTCCAATTTTAACTTTCAATTTGTGCATTTTCATCTTCAAGGTGGTATACACATCCCTCTTTCACAGTCACCTGAACAGTTCCAAGTGCTGTGCTTTGAAGGCTTGTCCTTGGTTTAAGTAAGCCATGCACCAAACTTCACAGAGAGAAATACTCTCCAAGGATTTTCATTTCTTGGGAATAAAACTCATGGTGGCGGGGGATTGCCACTTAAATTTTTCCAATTGTCTACTATTTCTTCAAATAGAGTCTTGTGAATCCTAAATTTGTTAATTAACAATAAAGATTTGAGCATATGAATTTTCTTTTCTTTTTTATTTTAAAAAACAAAACAATAAAAAGGTAGAAGACATACATAATTTCAACAAAAAGTAAGAAATCAATACTAGTCAACATATTACATACTGCTGTCTTAGAAGTAGTTGTTCAAGTTACAAAATCTAGGCATAAAAAAAATCAAACAAACAATGACAACATAAACTACTCTTTCTAATGAACTAACAGAGTTAGTAGTATAGTTATCTATCTTGCATACTTGTACATACATACAGTTATATGTGTATATCTACAAAAATATAATCTTTTCCTTTCTTCCATTTCTCCTTTCCCCTATCCAAGGTGTTCTTTAACTTTGAGCACTTTTTTTCCCTTTCCTTATTATAATATCTATTGTACATTTTGGATCTTATTACTCTTTCAGGTTTTTTAATTGCTATTTATTTTTCACACTGGGGAGACAATAAAATATTTACAAATGTGAGTCTGTCTCACATTTGTCTATGAGTATAGCCTTGAGTTGCCTCCATTTGCCTATAAAAACCTCAAGTTCATCTTTTTTATAGCTGAGTAATATTCCATTGTATAAAAATACCACATCTTTTTCATCCATTCTGTGGTTGATGGGCATTTTGGTTGTTTCCAAGATTTAGTTATTATGAATTGTGCTGCTATAAACATGGGCACACATACATCGCTGTGACATGACACTTTCAATTTTTCTGGGAAAATACCCAGAAGGGGAATAGCTGGATTGAAGGGGATTTCCAATTCTAGTTTTTTGAGAAATCTCCATACTGATTTCCACAGTGGTCGCACCAGTCTACACACCCACCAACAGTGGAGAAGGATTCCTTTTTCCCCACAGTCCCGCCAACATTTGTTATCAGTTGATTTCTTGATGGCAGCCATTCTCTCTGGAGAGAAATGGAATCTCAGTGTTGTTTTAATTTGCATTTCTCGAATGACCAGCGATGTTGAGCACTTCTTCATATATCTATTTGCCATTTGTATTTCTTCATCTGAAAAGTGCGTGTTCATCTCAGATGCCCAGTTTTGGACTGGGTCTTTGAATTTGGGGGGCCACCTATACATTTTCTAAAAATGCATGTCCTGAACTAGTGAGTCTAAATAGGTTTTGAGACCACATTGCTTACCAACTCATAGATGATGTCACTGGTTGACAGACATGTTGTGACTAGTAGGCTTTATCTTTATTTTTTATTGATTTATTTTTGTGTGTGGTGCTGGGGATCAAACCCAGGGCCTTGAGCATGTAAGGCAAGAGCTCTACCACTGAGCCACATCCCCAGCCCTAACAGGTTTTACAGGAGCAAGCCATTTTTTAATAAGTTATGTCTTACTGACGGTTGGGTTGATGATTTTAAAATCATTAATTAAACTACATGTGGTTCTCATGTGTATTATCAATGATTTTTCCAAAACCAAGGAACTGTCTTGCTTTGTTGCTAATTTGATTAATCATGGGAAGTAATAGAATGCCCTGTGTTTGGTTCATGGACTTCACTACTATGACCAGAGCAGCAGTACATTATGATTAACATATGCTTATGATTTCATGATTGAAGCGGTAGAAGTCAGAACCACTGAAATTCTCAAAATACAAAGAGTTTCACAAAATAAGCTCTAGATATCTCCTATGCTCATCAATGTCTTTTGTCTTCAATAATTTATACATTATGTATATTGCCATAAAAGTTAAAAATATGATAATATTTAGATTAGTGAAACTTGTATGAGATACAATTAGAAATTTTAGTCTGTTTCAACTCTAGTCAACTATATGATGTGGCTTTTTAGAAGACAGTGTATATTATCTTTAGTCATCATGTGCAAAAAATTGATTTTAGATAAAAGAAAATTATACTTTTAACAGTTAAAATAATAGGACTAGTATGTTCAGTACACAGTAAGGTTATTTATATGAGATATTGAAAAACTTAAAAATTTCAGAAAAAAATATTGTGGAAACCTTATCATTTGAAGAGTGGTTGAAGGAGCTAAAGTTAATTTTAGCTAACAAAGATATAGTCCATTTAATGCACTATAACTATTGTCAATATTTAGCATATTCTTTTATTTTTTAATTTCATTGTTTCTGAGTACATGTTTGTAGTACACAGTGTTTATCTTTCTTGTATGGAGTTTGTCTATGTACACAGCACCTCTTAATCCCTTTTTTCATCCCCTTTCCTTCCTCTGTTTTCCCCTCCTTCTATCTCTTGATACCCTCCTCATTTAGAAAGATCTATTTCCCTACTTTACGCTATCATATATTTTGTTCTTTATTTATACTGTGAGTTTCTCATATGAAAGAAACAATCCACTATTTAAACTTGTGTACCTAATTTATTTCATTATGGTCTCAAGGTACATTCATTTTTCTACAAATGACTCAAGTTTGTCTTTCTTTATGGCAGAGTGACACTCCATTGTATCTAAGTATCACATTTTCCTTATCCATTCATCTATTGATAGATATATAGGCCGCTTCCAAGATTTAGTTACTATGATTGTGCTGTTATAAACCCTAGGATGCGTATGTCACTGTAATAGGGTGTCGTTGGTTGGGTTCTCTTTCTTTTTCTTTATCTAATAGACTGATTCAGTACAAACTGCTAAAAACATATGAAGACATACCTTATTTCACAACAAAGGTCTTACCAATAGGTACAATCATGAATGGAAGTAGTTGCCTTAATATATGTTATTTACTTACAATCGAATATGTTAGATCTCAACCAGTGTGCAATCACTGAGAAGATGATGTTTAAGAACATAGTATAGGATAGAGGGAAGTGGTTAAATCGTCTTTAAAATCTCTTCCAATTATAATATTTCATGAGGTAAAAATGCTAACATGAAGATGTATTAGTATAGACAACCCCATATTCAACCTTCAACTCTAACTCACAATTGCTATGTGACTACAAAAAAATTTTTTCACCTCGCAGCTGTTAAAGATGCAAATACGTACATACATTCATATGTATGTAACATCGTAAGATAGTTATACTAGTATTTTCTTCTAGTTCACTGAAAAGAACGTTTTTGTTTGTATTGTTTGATCAACTTTTCATACCTATATCTTGTAATATGAGCAACTACATTGAAAATAACAATAAGTAACGATTACCCATTGTTAGTCTTCTACTATCTTGTTTTGAAATTTCATATCATTGTTTTTATTATTTTTTTCTCTTTAAAATAAAATATGTAAGTATTTTCTCTCACAGAAATTAAATAGAATGATGTTTACAAAGTATTTAGTACTTTCTGGCTCTTTGTAAGAGCTTAGGAAATGTTACTATCGTTATTTTTATTGTAAATCATTGTGTTTCTCTCTGAAACATCTTTCGTTTGCCCAATAGTTTCATTTCCAAAAATAGCAATGGTGGTTGTTTTATCTCTGTATCTATTTCTTGCGGCCATTTTTTATATTAATACCCATTAATAAAGAAATTCAGAATATTTTTACTGAATATCAACTTAAAATTCATCATCTTTCCATGATCTCCAAATAAACATCAAACTAATCTTTCCACCTTTGAAAGATTTTTGCAATCTCACAAAAAATACTTAAAGCATATTTGGTATCGCAACAAATATTCCATTCTTTGGCTAATCCACTAAAAGACATTCAGAATTTCTCAGTTTTGTCTCTTCTTTCAGCTTTTCTAATTCTCCAACCTTTTTATCCTGTTAAATACTACTTAATAGTTAAAGAACAGCTACAAAGGTTTAACAAGACCATTTCTTATGTACTCATCAATACATTTCTCAAGTTGATGTTTGCTACTTATTTTTCTATTGTCATGTATTAGTGACTATTTTTCTTTTACACAGGACTATGAATTGAATATAGTACCCACCAGTGTCTAGCATATGGAAAGTCTCAATAAATTAGTTAAATGGAATTTCTGAAAGAAGTTTAGACATAAGTTAGTGTTGACTCAATCTATAAAACTAAATATATCTCTCTATTTGAGTTTAAAGGAGAAAGAATTTAGTGTGCACTACCTTTAATGTTTGAGGACATGCTAAATGGAAGGGAGTGTGCCGTCATTAGGTACTATCACTATTGGAATACAGGCAGGTAGAGGGGTATAAATAACCATGTGAATCACTATGTGCCCTGGCAGGGAAGGTCACATACAGAATTCAAAGGTTTTAAGTCAAAGATTAGAACATCTACAAACCTCTTTTTGTTCCCGCAAAACTATGTGGAGTTTCTTTTTTTTTTTTTTTTTTTGTGGTGGCACCGGGGATCGAACTCACAACCTCGCGCCTGCCAGACAGGCTCTTAAGCCACTGAGCCAAACTCCTGGCCCTACTTTTTTTTTTTTTTTTTTTTTTTTTTGAGGCAGGATCGCACTATGTAGCTCAGGTCGGCCTTGTGCTCGCGTTGTAGCCCAAGCCGGCCTCAAACTCACGACGCTCCACCTACCTCAGCCTCCCAAGTGCTGAGATTAAAGGCGTGCACCACCACGCCCGGCCTATGTGGAGTTTCTTTACACTGCAGGCATAAAGGCTGCTGAGAATACTGGAAGAGAATACTGAATACTAACCTTTCACTGTTCTTTGAGGCTGATCAGATCATAGCTTAAAAGTTTCCTATAGAATTATTTTGAGTGAATTATTTTGTGTGAATAACTAATAAAGCTAATGTCACAGAACTGCTAATCCTCTATGTAGATGATGTTATATTTACATCATAAAAATTCAAATGCACTCAAAGTAAAAAGTATAGGAATTTACTGTAAGTACAATGATAATGAGTTCCTGCCAGAATCATGTCCCCAGATTATTAACTCTAGGGAAAATAAGCAGAGTTTTCCTTTATCTCATTTTGTTTCCTAATGCTTATTATTTCACATAGCTATGATTTGTTTGTTTCGTTGACTACGGGTTAGAAACTATAATGAGTCAGACATTGTTAGGGCTCTAGAGTGATTTACATAACTAAAACTTCAGAATTTCAATACACATGCAAAGATAGTTAACAAAATACTAGCAAACTGAATTGAATAGTGTGTCACTTACCATGGTCAAGGGGAATTCATCCTAGGGATACAAGGATAGTCCAGTATACTCAAATCGATAAATGTGATAACACCTCAACAGAATCAAGGGCAAATACGTATGATCTTCTCAATAGATGAAGAAAAGGCATTTGATAAAATTCAACTTAATTTTACTTCTTCTAAAATAAAATTGCTGAATAACTTAGGAATAGGAAGAACGTACCTCAACAAAATAAACACTGTGTAATATAAACCAATAGTTGACATTATACTGAATGGAGAAAAATTAAGAGCTGAAATCTAGATCAAGAATGCCCATTTTTATCACTTTAATTAATATAGTCTTGGAAGTTCTAGCCAGATCAATCAAGGAAAAATAAAAAAATAAGGGCACACATATGGAAATAAAAAGAAATCAAATTGTCACTGTTAGCAGATAGTATGATCTTATATACAGAAAACTCTAAATTATGCACCAAAACACTATTAAAACTAATAAATGAATTCTGCAGGATTTCAGGATATAAAATCACTAAGCAGATGCATTACTTAATATTTGAATATTTTTTCCATTGATCCTGAATTATTCTAAATGCTATAATATAACACAGTGATATAGTTTGAGAAACTTTAACCCAGAGGCTGAATGAAAGCATCTGAGAGATATTGCCATAAACATACAAGGAATTCCTAGACATGTAAAAAAGGAAAGATGATGACTTTTATTTCTTCTAAAAATTAAAATAAAAGTTTTGAGGACCAATGAAAACATACACATTATACAGATCATCCTGGATCTATGGGTAAACTAGTTTGGAAACAAAATTTATATTTAAAGTTTTATGCAAAATTAAAATATTATAACATTTGGAGGCAATAATTGCAATAATTTGTTTAATAACACTATATTTGGAAAAGTACATGTCATAAACATGTAAGGAGCTCAAATTATTAAAACTGAAAGAAACGTTAAACAAAGGAAAGAATCAAAATAGAAATTTATCAAAACAAAACATGAATGACCAACAGTCATATGAAAAAATGTTCAAAATCAATTATCATGAGAGGAATGCAAATTAAAACAACAGTTTTATATCACTTCATGTTTGTAGAAGTGGCTACAATAAAATAAAGCAAATGTGGGTGACAATGTTGGAGAAAGAAACCTTTGCATTCTGCTGGTGGTAATGTAAATTACTATCATATAGGCAACATGCAAAAGAGTATAGTGATTCTTCAAAAAAGTAAAAACAAAACTACAATGTGATCCAGCACATATAAGTGAGATCATGAAATACTTGTCTTTCTGTGTTCAGTTGATTTCACTCAATATAATACTATCTTCCAGGGCCATCTGTATGGTCACAAAAGGTAGTATTTCTTTTTAAAGACTGAATAGTATTCCATTGTGTATATACAATGAGTTTTCCTTACCCATTCATCGGATGATGGACTATTCTATTTCATGACTCTCATGAATAGTACTGCAGTAAGCATGGGAGTGCAGGTGCCCCTTTGACAAATAGATCTAATTTCTAGAATGAAAGTGAAATTAAAATTTAATATTCTCATTGAGAGCTTGCACAGAACTGAAATTATGCCCCATGTCCACTAAATGAGGAAAAACCAAGACATCTGGAATAATTGTGAATATAACTGGGTATTCTCTACCATACTGGGACAAAAAAGTCCATTGAAGTAAGGGTAAGCAATAGAAATAAACATATAAATGATTACCTCAAGCAGCAGCATAAGCTAAGAAGCACAGCAGCAAATAGCATAGGCTAAGAGTAAATGAAACAGTTTTTTTTTCTGACAGAAGAGAGAGTTTCAATGTGAAAAATTAACTAGGGTAATTTTCAAAGATAAATTTGCTGAGGGTATGATTTTAAGTTTCCATAGACTCCAGAGGTATATTTTGCTAAGAGAGCTTCTGGCATATAGATTTTTCTAATTATCTCACAATACATTAGTCACAGTGAAGAATTCAGTAGCTCAGAGAGATCATTTACCCAGCTTCAAGTGGAAAAGCATTAGATTAATAATAGTATCTTCCTAGGCTAAAATTTAGAGAACTCATGACTAAGTATTTTCTCAAGCAAAGAGGATCAACATCCTTGGTATGATCAACTGGGTTGTACGACAACTTTTTAGAATTCCTAGGGGACAGGCAACTGCAGCTATGGCCCATTCACCTGCCTTTCCTACAGCTAAAAGTGTGGAGAAACTGCAATTTTGATGAACAGGAGTTTGAGAATAAACATAAAAAGGTAAAGTAAGCAGAATTTCACAAATTTTAATAGAAACAATTTGTGTAATCCCAGTCACAAAAAAAAAAAAAGGACAAATATTTCTTTTGGATACAGTAACACAGGTTATTGTATCTAATAATACAGTGTACTGTTTCTCTCTTTTTAAAATTAACTTTATTTCACTGAAAATCTATGTAAGAGAATTTGATTAAAAGCAGTACAGATACAGACACATTTGTATTCTGTTCTAGGTGTGGAGAATTGTCATGGTTTAGATCAGGCTATTTAGACTCCAGTTGTCACTTTGCCATTAAATTTGCTATGTTGGCTCATCAGGTGCCTCATACACTTGCTATTTTTAACCTCTTTAAACCACAAGGCTGAAAAATTAAGAAAAAAATTCATACTTTGTACACAGGTTAATTAACTGAGAAATCGCATTATCGCACTTGTACTTAGTTTTCCCACAGAAGCGACTCAGGACTGAAATTTCTAAAGCTTTGTATGTAGTAAGTAAGAACGTTATTATTTTACAGATCCTTGGAGGGTTAACCAAAATTAAACTTAAGGGGTTTTAACTACAAAATTTAAGTTAGATTAAATTTAATTTAATTCAATTTTTGAAATATAAGTAGTTCCTAGGAGATGTTAATGAGACAGGTAGGAGATTAATGAAGGCAAATAATATGGGATGCACACAACTTTGCTTGAAATATTTCATAAGAGTAAAATAAGAAAATTATCAAGGCTGTGATAGTAGGTCGTTAGTATTCTGTGTTCCGGAAATGTGGCAATGAGCTGCAGGTACCAAGGGAACCTACATGGAGATCTCAGTCCTGTGTGCTTTGAACAAATTAAAAAATTTAAATTAAATTAAAAAATAAAAACTTGAACAAATGGAAAAATGGTCTAAATAGTAGATTGCACTAAACTCAATGTTTACATGTATCTGTAACTTACATTTTAAAATAATAGGTTTGTGAATTAAAAGACAAAAGAAGACATAATTCAGGTGAAAGGCTAGGACAGGAGGGACATTTCCAGGCTAAATTAGGTGCCAAACTAGAAATTATAGCCATGATATTCCTGTGTTTTAAGATGTTTTGTATATGTTGAATAAAGGAGGTTGTAGTTACTTTTGGAAAATGTCATTTTCATTATAGTTGAGTTCTGAGATTTTGTCAATTGGATAGAAGAAGAGAAATAAAGTAATAAGGTTGTCATTAATGGATATGTAGATCTATACATCTCTATGACACATATGAAGTAAAATTCTTCATAGAAAAATGGCAAAGAAAGACAAGAGTAGTAAAAATATCTCAAAATTACAGAAAATGAGTGAACATAGTGACTAATGGTCTAAAATGAACTACATTAATTCACACCTGTTGTAGTAAATGATTTTGATCTAATAAAACATTTTCACTTTACTTCTTCTCAGAGGAATATTTTTCTCTCTAACATTTTCTTTAGGGCACTACTGACATCCTTATTCCTCAGGCTGTAAATCAGGGGATTCAGCATGGGGACAATAATTGTATAAAACACAGAGGACACTTTCCCTTGATCCATGGAGCTGGCTGATGAGGGCTGCAGGTACATGAACGCGGCAGAACCAAAGAACACAGCAACCGCTGAGATATGGGAGCTGCAGGTACTGAAGGCTTTGGACCTGCCTGCAGTGGAGCGAATGCGGAGGATGCTGGCTATGATGAAGATGTAGGAAGTAAGGATGATGAGGCTTGGGGCAAAGATGTTAAATGTACCAAAGCACAGGATCAACAATTCATTGATATAAGTACTATAGCAAGAGAGTTTTAGGAGAGGAGGAAGATCACAAAAATAATGATTGATCACATTCAACTTGCAGAAGTGAACCCTAACCATGCAGCCTGTATGAACTGATGCACAAGCCACACCTATTACATACACAGCTGAAATCAGGGAAAGGCACGCCTGATGAGACATGGTGACATTGTAAAGCAAGGGACTACAGATGGCAACATAGCGGTCATATGCCATGGCAGCCAACATGTGACACTCTGAGATAGCAAAAACGAGGAAGAAGTAGAGTTGAGTCATGCACTCAGCATAGGAGATAACATTCTTTTCTGTCACAAAGTTCACCAGCATTTTGGGGGTAATGACAGTGGAATGGCAGAGGTCAATGAAGGACAGACTGCTGAGGAGATAGTACATGGGAGTGTGCAGGTGAGAACTGCACCCTATCAGGGTGATCATGCCCAGGTTCCCCACCACCGTGAACACATAGATTCCCAGGAAGAGGAGTAAGAGGGGCAGCTGGAACTCTGGCTGCTCAGAGATCCCAGCCAGGATGAATTCAGTGACTGTGGAATGGTTTCTGGCTGCCATGTCCTTTGTGTGGTTTCTGAAGAGGAGAAAGGGAAGAAGGATTGGTTGTTGGAGGTACTACATTATTTTTTTCCATTTGTAGAAGTGTTCTGCATATTTCTAGTTAAGTATTTCATTGGTTTCTATATGATTATTTAACATGGCTGATTTACATGATAAATTTGCTCTAGTTTAATATTTATTAAGCCTTATTTCTCCATTTATAATTCTTTCAGTGCTGAGCTTGAAGTCAAGGTCTTTTCATGGAATTACATCTTCAAATTCTCTCTCTCTTTCTTTCTTTCTTTCTTTCTTTCTTTCTTTCTTTCTTTCTTTCTTTCTTTCTTTCTTCCATCCCTTCTTTCCTTCCTTTCTTGTTTCTTTCCTTCCTTCTCTTTCTTTTTTTCTTTTCTTTTCTTTCTTGAGATAGGATCTCTCTACATTGCAGTACTCCCTCCTCAGCTGGGACTACAAATGTGTGCTATGACATTTAGGCTGTCTTAGCAATGTTCATAATCACTGAGTTCTTTTGAAATGTCTCTATCTTATTTTGAGCTCTTTTTGAAGTGCCTCTTTCTTACACTGCTTTCTAACCAATGTTGCTAAATTGAGACTTGCCAACATATTATGTATTCAGAGAAATCAAAGTCAAAGAGTAAAACTGACTTGAACAACAACCTAAGGGAGAACAAGGCCTTTCTATGGGAAATAACCTTTAATAAACTGAATTTAAATTCTTTCAGGGATTGATGAAGATATTATTTTCAGACATCTCAATATATCAGAAAATCCGGAGGTCATAAAAGCCTCAGATTTTCAAATATTATTAAAGTGCAGTGACATCTCTAACAGCCTTTATTCAATCTACTGGGTGGAATGATTCACAATTGGCCCAACTTGTGGTCTCTATATAAAGACTTGAGAGAAGTGGAATCAGCAGTATTTACATTGCCAGGTCTTAAGTGCCCATGTTCATATTCAGACCCTTGCATGTACTAACTGACACCTTTGGGCTGGTAAACTAATACATTTTTGAACTTTATAACTGCATTTGGGAAATGAAAGTGAAACGTGCTTTACAATAAAATTTGCAGAGACCCAATAATGAGATAATGACATATGTCATTGCTGTGTTTTTACTAATTAACATTCTATCATTTGGAAAACAAGATACAGAGACCCATTCAAAATACAAAAAGAAGCATCTCAGTTTTTCATTCCAATCCTTTATCTTTTATAAAAAGAGGCAGAGCAAAGCAAAAAACATATACTGCAGAAACACAGTGTTATATATCTTATCACCTAGTGTTTTAAATTGTGAAAAGATAATTCAATCATGGCATACTCCAAGTAAAATCACAAATGAATTAGAGCTGAATTATTAAAAATGTGAAACAAAAAACAAATCTCAAAAGTTATATCTTTCTTGTACAGCAAAATAAACCTAAATTCATAGACATAATCAAAAAGGCTAACATAAAAATATCTGGAAGAAAATACTACAGAAAATATTTGACATGTTGGAGCAGTTTAAAATTTCTTAACAAGGACATATTCACACATGCAAAATACTAATAAAAACCAAACCAAAACACAAAGCCTAATTATAAAGGTAGGGAATTCATGCTTGAATAAAATTAGGGACTGTTTTTCAAAAGGCATAAAGAAAATGAAATGCAAACCAAAGGCAAAACTATACATCCAAAAAGGACAATCTTCCAACTATATAAAATATATTAATAAAAGACAGTATAATGATGAAGATTTTTAATAAGCAAATTGTCAGAAATATCAATTTGCTTTAAAAATAGGTAAACTATGTGAGAAATGGTCAATTAATATATGTCATATTCAATGGTGAAGAAAACAAGATACCTCTGTACACTTACCCTGGAAGGGTTAAAAACAAAAACAAAAACAAAAAAAACTGTGACGTTGGTTGATTTTTTTTTTTTTTTTTTTTTTTTTTGCAGCACCAGGAATTGAACTCACAACCTTGTGCCTGCCAGACAGGCACTAAAGCCACTGAGCCAAACTCCCAGCCCTAGTTTTTTTCTTGAGGCAAGGTCATACTATGTAGCTCAGATCGGCCTTGTGCTCTACGTTGTAGCCCAAACTGGCCTCGAACTCACAACGCTCCGTCTACCTCAGCCTCCCGAGTGCTGGGATTAAAGGCGTGCGCCACCACGCCTGGCCTGGTTGATTTTTGATAATAGTCATTCTTTCTGGAGTGAGGTGGAAGCTCAGTGTTGCTTTAATTTGCATCTTTCGAATGACCAGTGATATCGAGCATTTTTTCATTTTTTTATTTGCTGTTTGTATTTCTTCATCTGAGAAATATGTGTTCATGTCAGGTGTCCATTTTTGGATTGGATCTTTAAATACGAGGAGGCCTGAGCTTTTTGGGTCTTTATACGTTCTCCAGTAATCCTTTGTCTTAGAAACAGCTGAGAAATATTTTTTTCCCACATTATGGGTTGTCTCTTCACTCTGTTGGTGGTTTCTCTTGATGTGCAAAAGGTTTTTAATAAGATGAGATGGCAGTTGTTGATTCTTTGTGATAGTTCCTATGTGATTAGGGTAACAACATGCTGGAGGGGCTGTGGGGAATTTTTTTTTTTTTTTTTGTACCGGGGATTGAAGTCACAACCTCGTGCCTGCCAGGCAGGCACTTACACCACTGAGCTAAATCCCTGACCCTAAGGGGCTGTGGGTAAAAAGAAACCCTTTTATACTATTGGTGGGAGTGTACACTGGTAGCAATGTTGTGGAAATCAGTGTGGAAATTCCTCAAAAAACTAAGATTGAAGGTCCTATTTGACCTATCTCTCCCCTTCTGGTTATCTTCCCAGAAGAATTTAAAACATTGTGCCACAACAATATAGGTGCATCCGTGTTTATACAGCACAATTTGTGATAACTAGATCTTGGAAACAACCCCAATGTCTATCAAATGAAAAATGGGTAAAGAAGATGTGGTATTTTTATACAATAGAGCACTGCTCAGCCACAAAGAAGGATAAATTCGAGGCTATTATAGGTAAATGGATGCAACTAGAGACCATACTCATAAGTGAAATAAATCAGACTCACATGTATAAACATTGTATTGTCTCCCTAGTGTGGGAAGCTGAAAGTGTAAATAGGATCCAAAATGTACAACAGATACTGTAAAATGGGAAGAAGCTTCAAAAGGAAAGAAAGTGGGATGGGGGAATAGAGAAAATAAGGAAAGGAAAAGAAAAATATATATATATAATAGTTAAAAAAGCTATAGTACTAATTTACTTCATTTAAGGAAAGGTTTGTGCTAATATTGTTTGGACAATTAAATGCTGATATTTTGCACCCTGAATAACTAATTTAAAGATAACAATTCACAATGTATTAACCACTCTTACCCTCTTATCGTGTATTGAAATTACATTTTTTCTCTTTAAAACATAAACAAAACAATACTATGAATTAACTGATATTTTCAAATATATGTATATGAATTGTTCAGTATATTAAATAGTACTTAACAGAAGCTGCATGTGATTTTACTCTTTCGTTTTTAAAATTTTTTATATTATGAAAAAATAAAACAAAATTTAGGATAAAAAATAAAAAATAAATAAAATCTCCGACAATGCCAAATATTGAGAGAAGTAACTGAACATATATAAAACTCGTGAAGAGTACAAGATTGTTCAACCACTTTGGTAAACAGCTTGGCAATTTGTTATAAATTTAAACAGACATTTCTATATAATCCAACAGTTTTGTGCCTCTGTTTTTCTCTAAAAGAAATGTACATACTTATACATATGGAGACTTGCACAAAAATGTGTGTGGCATCTTTGTACATAATTACCCTGAATTGGAAGCCCTTCAAATGCTCACCCACAGATGCACAGGTGAATGAGCTGTGGTATTGTGTGGAGTAGTATACTAATCAGAGTATTAAAAGGAACGTATTGCAAATGTATGCACTAACATAAATATCAAAAATGTCAATATTTTTCAATAGATTTTAAGACATTTTTCTTAAGTATTTGGAAGTATGTACCAGTACAGTGATCTAGAACTGTGGTTTTCTTTCTGTAAGAATTTTTAGTAGTGGGTTGAATTTTTTAATAGATTTCAAGAACCAGATTTTAGTTTTTCTCAGTTGTTCTCAGGAGAAATTTCAACCCATTTATCACTTTTCAAATGATAAAGTGAATTGCACTAATTTATTGTGATGATTTATTATATACAATAGATCATACAGTAATTTCTGCCTTTGTATTCAAAGTATAAATAAGTTGTGCTTATTTTTGTTTTATTGCTCATTCAATAAGTTATCTAGTTTTATTAATCAGTTTATGTAAACTAACTTTTGGCTAATTTGATTTTATGATATATATTTGCTTGTTATTTAGATTATTTCAAATAATTATTCACTGCACTTTGATATAAATTTCTGTTCTGTTTCTCATGTTTCTAACATTGAAGCTTAAATCAGTATTTCAATTTTTATTTTGATATGCATATATAAATTATGCATATCACAATTTTAATAATCAAATTTACAGAAATGACCATTTTAAAATATTTGATAATTTGTTCATCATTTGTATCATTGTCCCATAGATTACATAGAAGTATTTTGCTAACTCTACAGAAGTTGGGTTTTTTCCTCTTCTCTGTATCATTTTACCTATTGCTTTCTTAAATATCGTAATTTCATTGTATTCAATAGATCTGCTGAAATTTCTCAGTTATTGCAAACTGCTGAAGTTTTCTTAATAGTACAGCATATGATAAGAAACTTTCAGTGCATCTTGAAGAGTATCTTGTCCACTTTTGCATGCCCACATGGCATATACATTTCAATTCTGTCTAATTTATTAATTTTGTTGTTTTGAAGTTTCATATGCATAGCAATTTTTTGGCAACTATTCTAATACACATTGATTGAACTAGACATTGTAATAACATCATTAGAATTTCTGGTTTTTCTTGCTTTAGTTGTTCAAAAGTGGACCAAGCTCTTTTTCATTATGGAATTGTTCACTTTATTTAGTAATGTACCTTGCTTTTAAGCAACTTTTTCCTAGTATATTATGATAATATTTATTTTTTATTAGTGTTTGCAAATCATGTTATTTTCCACTTGCTTCCATTTGATAATTCTGCATCCTTACATTAAAATGTACTTTGAATGAAGCTTCAAAAAATTAAATATATTGTCACATAAAATAGCAACAACTCCTCACAAAATACCTAGGAACAAATTTTATAAAATTCATGCAAATCTTACACAATAAATGTTTAAAAATAATCCTGAGAAAAATTAGAGAAATCTTTAAAAAGGGAAAGGATTTATCATATTCAGAATTTGACCACTCAATATTGTAAAAAGTTGAGAATAGACACAACATAATCCAATGTATGTATATTACATATAAAAATAGCAATTATTTTAAAGACACCAGTAGAGTAAGGGGTAAGTTGACTAATTCTGATCATTTCTTAGGATGTATAGAAAATATCACAATCTCATATTGGAGCAAAGATACTGAATCTTCAAATGCTGTTAAATCGTGGGTGTTAGATAAAGAATCTTTTTTTTTT
>RJWM01036142.1:0-18358 GCA_004363535.1 Dasyprocta punctata | reverse complement strand
CCTCGCGCCTGCTAGGGCAGGCGCTTAAGGCACTGAGCCAAACTCCCGGCCCTGGTTTTTTTGAGGCAGGGTCGCACTATGTAGCTCAGGCCGGCCTTGCGCTCGCGTTGTAGCCCAAGCCGGCCTCGAACCCACAACGCTCCGCCTACCTCAGCCTCCCGAGTGCTGGGATTAAAGGCGTGCGCCACCACGCCCGGCTTGTTTAATTTTTCTTACTGCTTTATAAAATTTTTCTCACATTCAGGACACTATGTATTTATATATTGTAACTTCTGTAGCATTTTGCTTTTTAACAACTTTTCAAATTTAAAAGGAACCATTAAGTTTATGGTAAAAAGCAGTCTGCCCCATCCTGCAGGAGATGCCTTGTGAGACAGTTTAACCTGTTTCTCATTTAACTCCATGTTTCCAAGTATGTTTTATTTCATCATTTTGTAGGCTAAGAATTCTGTCAAAAGACACAATCATAACAAAGTTGGTTATGTGGCTTTCTTTGCAGCGCTTGGATGGGGTGACTCTGCTCTGGTCCTGGGGCAGGAGGAAGAAAGACTAGGTATAGGACACAGCAGAGAGAAAAGGTGTTGGGAGGAGCAGTACCAGGTTGCTTCTGACTAAAGCAGAGGGACCTGTCCAAGATTCCAGGCAGCCTGGGCTTCAGCACCAGTGATCCCCTTGGGTTTGGTGTCTCCAGCTGGGGCAGGAGCTCAGTGTAAATTGGACCCCCACCGGCCATATGAGTTCTATAGACACCAAGACCATTGCACAGTGTATGTGAGCTGCCTTTCCCTGGCTTCTGGGTCGGTGTCTTCTGTGGCTACAAACAGCCCACTCTCCAAGGAGGCTTAACTTTCTGGGTTACAGGTGTGACAGCACCTGTTGCTGCTGCTGCTGTTCTCCTCTCAGTACACATGGTGCAGAAGTTGTGTTGCATGTCCGGGCTCGTGTTTTGCAGTGGCGGTAGGCCCTGCACTTCCCCGTGGCTCCTGGTCTGCACTGGGCCTCATGGCTGCCCCACACTGTGGTGGCAGCTCAGCTCCTAGCTGTCTGTGGCTGCTGCTGACTAGCCATGTGCTGCCCTCAGCTGTTTTGGGCAGTAAGTAGGAAACCCATCCTAGCATTGCCACCTTTGCTGTGAGTCCCAGTTCTGCCCCTTGTGGGGCCTGGTGCACCCCAAGTCTGGCTCTTCTTCTTCCCTCACTGTGCCCACCCATGCCCCACTCTCCTGGATGAGTGGGAACCCTGCCTGTCTTGTCTGCCCACCTCCAAGTGCCTGCTAGATGACCTTATCTGGTCTGCTCTGACATCTCAGCTGGTGACTCTGGCTGGCACACCCCTGGGTGGACCGAGGACCTGAGGTGGCTGAGAGAGGAGAATGGCAACAGTTGTGTTGTTCTTAAGTGATCCTATCACAGGAAATGAACTAATGTCTGTCCTGTCCATCCAGAATAGGACCATCTTGTGTCCTTGGAGAGCTAGGAAGATGACCTCCTAGGTTCCTGTGTGCTGTGGGGCCTGATGAGGACTGTGGTTAAAAAGTGTTATGGGGCGGTGGCGGCGGACGGCGGCAGTTGTCCTGGGACTGGCTCCGCGCGGGACCGCTTCTCAGGCTCCGGCGGCGGGGAGTGGGGGGCGGGGGGGCCGCGGTTAACGGGGCAGCGGGGCCGAAAGAGTGCGGGTAGCTCTGCAGCGCGGCAGCAGTGCAGCAGCGGCGGCGCAGCGGGCCCGGGTGGAGCCGAGCCCTGGGAAGACACGGCCCTACTCCGTTTGCTGGGGCTCCGCCACCTGTGAGCCGGCTGCGCTGTAAGCGGAACCAGAGTCGGGACCAGGGCTGTGGCTGGGGCCCGAGCTGGGGCTGCCTGCCGGAGGAGAACAGTGATGGGAAATCCAACGATGAGGTGAGATGGTCGGAGGTGTCCCCGGCGCCGGGTGGGGCGGAGGTCAGGGGCCTTGCAGGGTTCGGGGTGGCCCCAAAGGGTAGCGTGGGAAGCGGGGACCTCAGGACTCCTGCGTGGAGAAGTGATCCTGGAAAAAGACTTGCAAGAAGGTGGGTTGCGCGGAGCTTTGAGTGGACAGAACTTGTGAAAGTGGAGAGAAGCCCCAGCTGTAGCTAGGCGCTCTGCTCAAAGCAGTCTGCTGAAGTGTCCTGGGCTGATCTTTCTTGGTAGCAAAGGTAGGGCAATAGAGGCGTGTGGATGAGGAGTCCTGGGAACTGCATGCCCAACCTTTGGTGGTTGACAGCAGTAGAATGGCTTTAGTGGACCTGAACTGGAGCCGTCTGGTGTCTTACCTGTAGACTGCCCTGCTGCGCCTCATACACTGACACATCCCTGGTTTCACCAGTACCGCAATACTCAGTTCCTCAGTCTATTAATGTAGAGTAGTGTAGGGCTGCTTCTTGGCACACGGGTTTAAAAAAAAAAAAAAAGAAGTGTTATGATTAGCACTGCGTTTCCAGAGCACAGCTCAAGACTCGTGTCTGTTGTCTGTCTTCTGTCTGATGGGTGACGCATGCGCAAGGTGAAAAAGTGAAAACGTCCTCTTTATGTCTCCCAGGCACTGTCTCTTTCTGCAGTGACCCTTCCAGGGACATTGCACAAGTAGACAACCAACTTGCACATTCACACAAGTAGGCACCCATATGAGACATGAGGTCAACCCTGGGCACTTGCTCTGTGAATTTGTGAACATATCTTACAATGGTTTCCTATCTGAAGCCCCAGCTTGTGACTTCCTCACAATGGCTGGGTGGGTATAATCCTCGATACAGTACAATGTGTGTGTGCAGTCCTAGATAGGGTACAATGTGTGTGTTTGTGTGATCTAGATAAGGTACAGTATGTGTGTAGTCCTGGATACAGTACAGTGTTGTGTGTATGATCTAGATAGAATATAATGTGTGTGAGCCTGGATACAATAGTGTGTGTGTGTGTGTGTGTGTGTGTGATCTAGATAGGGTACAGTGTGTATGTGATCCTTGATACAGTACAGTGTGTGTGAGCACACGCACATGCATGCGTGGGCATGAGATTCTAGACACAGTGTTTGGGTGAGTGTTTGATCCTGAACACCATGTGGTATACTTCTGAGCGTACTTAGTTCTCTGATGGTCTTCAGTGGACAGGAGTGTGGGGACAGTAGTCTATCATGTCTGGGGTCTGCCTGATTCCATGAGGTCGGTGTGGGCCCATGCTGCTCTGAGATGTCCTGCATTGGCCACATCTCTTGGAACTTGCCCTGTAGCCTGATACTCTAGTCTGATAAAGGGGACTTGGCTTTGGTTTCACTGTTGACCTAGATGCCTGAATTCCTCCAGAATTACCAGTTGCTCTTGAGTGTTTAAACAAAAGATTATCTGAATCTCAAATTCAGAATGCCTGGAAATTCTGAATTGCCTTTCCTGTGTCATGATTGAGCCCAACCTGGCTGCAGGTGGGCAGCACGATATCTGTGGCTTGGACACTGGCCCCAGAGTGAGGCCATTTCCATTATCTACCTTCAGGAAGGACAGGGATAGGGGCAATTTATGGCAATGCCAAAGAGAGCCTTGGGAGAGAGTTGCCTGCCCTCCCTCCCTTCCTCCCTCCCTTCTAGGTTACCTCAGCCAGCAGCGCCCTGGTGCCAGCATTAAGCCTTAAGTAGGAAACTTATGAGGTGTGGCCACTGTGGCAAAGGGTGGACTTAAGGCCCTATGCAGCTGTTTGCATTCACACTTCTCTCTCTTTTTTTTTTTTTTGGTGGTGAAGATTGAATTGGAGCAGAGAACTACATCCCCAGCCCTTTTTATTTTGCTAAATTGCCTAGACTGGCCTTGAATTTGTGATCCTCCTACCTCAGCCTTCCAAGTAGCCAGGATTACAAGTGTGTGCCACCACTCCTGGCTCATACATTGACCTCTTTGTTATCCATACCAGGAAGCGCAGCAGCATGTCCCTGACAACAGAGCCATGGTGCCCTGTAGTAGGAAGTGCACCCTCCCATCCATTTATCCTCAGGGAGACCTTCTAAGACCCCCAGCAGATGCCTGTAACCAAATTCTATGTGTACTGTTTTTAACCGTGCATACAGGCCTATGATAAGACTTAATGTCTTAGTCACTGTCCTCATCGCTGGGATACGGTATCCCACATCCACAGCTTGAAGGAGGAGAGGTTTATTTTGGCTCACATTTCAGTCCATGATCAGCCAGCTAGGAAGAAAAAACAGCATGGCAGAGGGACCTGGTGGAAGATAGCAGTCACAGTGGCCAGGAAGCAGAGAATGAAGGGAAGAGCCAGGAAGAGAGAGAGGCCCTTCCAGGCCACACCCCAGTGACCACCTGTTAGCAACAAGCCAGCTGTGAGCTCCCCATGACTCAATAACCATCCAGAAGCCCCACTTGTGAGCACTAGAGACTCTTGGAGGAATTTCAGAAATTAACCATAACAGCTAATATATAAATTAGGCATGGTAAGAGATTAATAACTCATAAAATACAGCAGTTACAACAGTAAATGAAACTGGTTTATCAGTATTCCTGAGCTTTACAGCCATTGTTATGTAAAATAAGGGTTGCTGAACTGAAGGGCTGTGATACTGCAACAGTCAACCCCATACCTGACAGCTCCTGAGTGACAAACAGGCAAGTAGTGTATGCAATGCAGGCACACTGGACTCTGTGACTTATGCCCAGTGGGATGGGACAGGACTGCATGGGATCTGTTTGCACTGCTCAGGGTGCAACATCATTTGAAACTTAAGTAGTATTTATTTCTGGATTTCTCCATTTGATATTTTCGGACCTCAACTGACTGTGGGTAACTAAACCTGTGGAAAGCAGAACCTTGGTTGAGGGTACTGTTGCAAACTGCAGGCCGGGCCTCCACATTCTATAAAGTCTGACGTCACTGTGGTATGAAAACTGTCTCTCCTACGTGGCTTAATGACGCTTTCTTTGTTTAAAGTCCCTTTAGAAAGAGTACATATGAAGTTACTTTTATTGAAGCCACCAGGCGTCTGGACTGAGTGGTTCACTTCATGGCTACTTGCTTTAGCTGAGACTGACAGTCTTAGAGCTCACTTTCCACACTGTGGTCCTGGTATCTGTCCTGTGGGTTATTGTTCAATCCAGAGATGAGGAATGTTGGTGATGTAATTGATAACCTGCAGGGTCTAGATGAGTCAGACTCTGGATTCAGACTTCTTGGTGAAACCCTGCTAGCAGCTCATCATGCTGAGTCATGTGGACTACCAAATATGCATGCCAGTGTTTCACAGCCCTAGTGAATTCTCAGGACCTGGAAGGTCGCAGAACAGCATGGAAAAGTAATACTAAGCACCTGGTTTATTGACACTATACGGCACCAGATCCATGATTATTAATGTTTTCCCAATGGGTTTGTTGGGGCATCTGCCCTTTGGAATACAAACTCTGCCCAGGGTAGGATCTTCTGGCTTGGCCTGACAGAGGTAGAAAGTGGGATCTGTGAGTCTTCCATCAGCTCTTGAGGACATCCCATGCTGGGGACACTGGATCCTTAATCATAGAGCTGCCTTGGTGGGTTAGGTGAATTTATGATAGAGTGTCTCATACCAGTGGCATCCCAGCTACCCAGTTTAATTTTTCAGGGTTGCTTTATTTTTGTATTCCATTTTTATATTTCAGATTATTCAAAGCTAGGTCTAGTCCATTGCAGGACCCTTCCCCCCCAAGATCAGCCACAGCAGAGATGATGCATTCAGAGAAATGGTAAACCATGTGATGCAAATCTGGACTTTCAGGAAATGTTGGTTTCTTTGCATATGTTTCTTAAAAAAAAAAAAGATTCAAGTACTTTATAGATCTAAGGTGGCATTAATTATAAGACACTCAAATGTCAGAAATAGGAATCATATAAAATAATGTGTTCAGAATCAGCTAAACATTATTTCTTCTCAGATACCTGTACTTGTGGAGGTGAGGACAAGGGCCAGTGGCCCCTCACAGGTGCTGAAGCCTCAAGTGGTACAGAGAATGCCTGGGATTTAGGCAGGACACCTTTTGCTGGGATCAGGCTCAAGCAAGACCTGATTCCTACTTGTATTGGAAGCTTTGTTTGACCATAACCCTCACTATTGCAATCTACCTTAAGGAAAATGTGATTGTTGACTATCATATTGTCAGATGTAGGTCACTCAGTAGCATGGACAACCAGGCAGGACTACCACCGTGGTATCTGAAATGACAGGTGACTGACAGGCAGACTTCTCAGTGTGTAGAGGCATGCAGAGGGAAGAGGCAACTCTACCAGGAACCTATGGTCAGCAGTGGATCTGCTACCCAGATGGTGCCCTAGTGTTATCACAGCCATTGTAATGTCATAGTGCCCTAGGCTCCTTGGGTTTGTGAAGATGCCACTTGTATCTACAGCACATATGATGATTACCACATAATACTTGATAAGTGAGTACTGTACCAGTTTCCATATTTACCATTCTGTGCTTTTCTTCATTATTTTAGAGTGCTCATGGCCCTGTGGGTGGAAGTCTGTACCATACATGGAGATGTGAATAGGCTGGACCGTTTGGGTTTGTGTCAGCACACTATGATGTCTTCATAACTAAACTGCTTGACAACGCCTCTCTCAGACCATATTCCCATCTACATGACACTGAACTCACTGGAATAGAAAAAAGACCTATTGATTTACTACATCACATTTGACATTTTTCTTAACCTTTTGTTAGGTTCAGGGAACAAGTTTCCGAGGTTGGAAAGATGTGACTTCTCTGTTTAATAAAGATGATGAGCAACATCTGCTTGAAAGAGGTAAATCTCCCAAGTCCAAAGGGTAAGTCGCAAATATAAAGAAAATAATCATTTTATGAGAGGGAGGAAGGCATGGGGAGGTGGAGAAGATGGCTACATTGGAATAAGCACTAGTGCCCTTGGAGAGGCCTTACCCACCCCAAAGAACAGGTGAGGTGGCCCCAGAGTTCTCCCCTTGCCATTACAAAGAAATTTGCATTTTTTGGAAGTTCTAAAGATATAAATAAATAAATAAATGCCTTTGGAGAAAGCTCTTGGGGGCTATAAGCATTTTGAAACATTATAGAAAGGTTAAAAAATAGTTAGAATTTGAAATTTATTGACCTTAAGACACTCTATAGCCATACTTAAAAATTTTACTCTTCAGAATACAAAGAAAAACTGTTAAAGAGGATTGATTGCTAAATTGTAAGTGATTTTAGAAAATTAAACTAATTTAAACTGACATGTTGCTGCCACTTTATAAATATTTCACAATGTTAAAAAGTGCATTTAAAGTTGGAAATAAAATCACAGACTGCCTTGTATATTGCCACCTTCTGTTGGTCAGCTGTTATTGCTCTGACCAAATACTTGAGAAAGAACAATTTAAAAAGGGAAGATTTATTTTGGCTCATGGTTTCAGACCATGTCCACTGACTCCAAGACAGAAACATCATGACAGAAGGACTTGGTGGAGAAAAGCTGCTCACCTCATGGCAGCCAGGAAGCAGAAGAGAGAAAGGAATGGGTCTAAGATGCAGGCACTGAGGACAAGATATAGTCTCCAAGGTCATGGTCCCATGCATGACCCACTCTTTTCAGCTAGGCCCCATCTCTCAATAACCCATTCAGCTATGAACTCAACAATGGCTTAATCCATTTATACAGTTAGTGTTCTCATGATCCAATCGCTTCCCATAAGCCCCAGCTCTAAATATATGAGCCTTTTGGGGGACATTGCTCCAAACTGTATCATTGCACCCCTGAACTCTCAAGTCCACCTCATTATGCAAAATGTTTTCAGTCCATCTCCAAAAGTCTCCCATCATCTTAACAGCTCCAGTGTTGCTCAAAATCTAAGTCCAGATCCTCTGATACTCAAGGAAACCTTATAAGGTTTGTAAGACCTTATAAAAATAAAAAAACAAGTTATATACTTCCAACATGTAATGGCAAAGTTCGGTTTCCCATTCAGAAAGGGAGAAATAGGAAGGTAGCAAGGAGAAATTGGCCCAAAGCCATATGGAAACCCAGCAGGGAAAACATTAAATCTTATAGCTCCATGCCCAGCATCTAGGGCAACATTTATGATGTCCACTCCAAAGGGCTTGGGCAGCTTTGTCTTTATGGCCTTGCCCATTGCAATCCACAGGACTATTAGGGCTGGCTCTACTCATTGCCTGCAGCTTTCCTTGGCAGACATTCCTCGCATCTCCCTTTGCCATTGCAGCTTCACCTTCATTACCACAACTTCACATATTGTCCTCTTAAAAGCTTCCCATAGGGATTCTACATATTACCTATCCTCCCAAACCTTCCTTTGAAATCTGAGTGGAAGCCTCCAGGACCCTGTAACCCTTGCATTCTGCATGTTTACAAAACCAGCATCATGTGGACAATATGAAGGTCTACCACTGGCTTAACAATGGCTAGGTCCCTTGGACAGTAGCTGCAGTGACCTCTGAGTACCTTGATGACTGAGCAGGGTGAAATTTATCCCAGAGAATCTTTTCTTTGGGTAGCCACATTTGAGGGGAGGCTGGGAGCTCTTCTCTCAAATGAAAGGTTTACACTTGTACATCTTTAAGCCTGCAAAAGTGAGGTCCTACTGATTCCTGAGGTTCCCTTAAGGCATCTTTCTTCTTGTCCTTGTGCAAAGTATTTGTTCCTTTTTAATGGTGTTGGTGTTCAGCAATCATACATCTTTGGCCTCAACTTTAATCATGTGCTTTTTTCCTGGGCAAAGTGCAAGTTTTTCAAATCTTTCTACTCTGCTTCTTGCTCATGATTCTCACTGTAAATATGGCTAAAAGCAATCAACAATGTGTGCCACAGCTGGAATGTTGTCTGCCTTGAAATTTCCTCTGCCAGATTATCCCTTACCTTTAAACTCAACCTTAAAAATACACACACACACACACACACACACACACACACACACGTGTGTGTGTGTATATATATATATATATATAGAGAGAGAGAGAGAGACAGAGAGAAATTCTTTGCCAGAATGAACATATATAGTTTCTAGTCCAATTCCCAAAAGTCTTCATTCCCATTTGAAATATCATGAGCATGGTGTTTACTGTCTGCATTCCTGTCAACATTTCGGTCTTCTGAGCCCACACCAGAATCATCCATTGGGCTCCACTTATACTAGTTTTAAGGCTTCTCTGGTTTGCATCTCCAAGTCTTTCAAACTCCTCCCACAGACTAGTTCCAAAGGCTTCTGAGCCACATGGTCTGGTGTAGGCACAGTAGTGATCCCACTTCTTGGTGTCATTTTCTCTGTTAGGCAATTTTTCTTTCCTGTGACAAAAATACTTGTCACAAACAACTTGAAAGAGGAAAGGTTAATTTTGGCTCATGGTTTCAAAAGTTACAGTCCATGGTCAGTTGGCTCAGTTGCTTTTAGAACTGTGGTAAGGCAGAATATCATGGTGGTGAAAGAACATGGAGGAGGAAAGCTATTCACCTTATGATGGTCAGGAAGCAGAGAGAAGAGCCAGAGAGGAAGAGGCTGAGGACAAGATGTAAACTCCAACATCATTCCCTTATGACCCACTCCCTTTACCTAGGCCTGTACCTCCCAGTAACTTATTCAAGTATGCACTTATCAGTAGATTAATCCATTGATGAGATTAATTATCCTCTTTGTATCCTATCATTTCCCAAAAGCCCAATCTCTGAAGTGTCTTTTTAAGGGATATTTTTGATCTTTGCAAGCACACCTGTAAATTACTCTGTGATAGGAAGTTCAGTTTGATGAGAAGGCTTATCTTGGAGAGCAACAGATGGTTGATTTCCTTCTGTCAGCACCATGGCATCTGTGTCTGTGGTCTTCTGCACTGAGGGCAGAAGTAGCACCTTCCTTGCTCTCGTAAAGCATTGGCTTTTCCTGCTCTCTTGGCCCCTGGAGGATTAAGGCAAATCTAGGCCCCTTGGCTACCAGGGATCTGCTGACACAGTAGCTTCTCTGGAGTGAGTCCAGGACACCATGTTCCTCAGTGTTCTGGGAGCTGGTCCTGGATGGCCCATAGCAGCAAAGCACATGCTTTATGTTCATTTCCTTTTTATAGTAGAGGTGTTCTGAATTCTCGTTTTTGTTGTGTACCTGCTAAATGTTTGAGAGTAGGTTGCTACGAGTAGTCCTATTGAAAACCTACTTGCGAAATGGTGACTAACCCTTCTTTCCTAACCTGGACCTTGGATTTCATGTATGACTTGCTCGGATGCCTGAACACTCCCTTCATATAGCCTCGAAATGAGCTTCCTCAACCTACAATCCTCATACCTAGTCTCCTGATTGCCTGCATTACAGGAATTTGTCATCGCTCCTGGCTTGAACAGTTATATTTTTTATCTTTTTTTGCGGGGGGGAGGTTAGGCAGTATTGGGGGTGAACCCAGAGTTGTTTTTTTTTTTTTTTTGTGGCACCGGGGATCGAGCTCACAACCTCGTGCCTGCCTGACAGACACGTAAGCCCCTGAGCCAAACTCCCGGCCCTGGTTTTTTGAGGCAGGGTCGCACTGTGTAGCTCAGGCCGGCCTTGCGCTCGCGTTGTAGCCCAAGCCAGCCTCAAACTCACAACACTCCGCCTACCTCAGCCTCCCGAGTGCTGGGATTAAAGGCATGCGCCACCACGCCCGGCTGAATCCAGAGCTTTAATAACACTTTCAGTTCTTGTGTCTGAGAATTGAGCCTTTACTTATGCCAGGAAGCATCCCAAAGTATGACTTATACAAGCTTCATTAACAATGGGTAGTGTCTGATTTTTTCCTTACTAAACTTTAATATTTATTTAAAATGTTTACACATAGCTCTGTGTTAGCATTTATGTAATTTAACAGCTTTAGAAGCGAATTTTATAAAAATAACACATTTTTAACATCATTGGATCACCAACATTTAACTCTTTTATCTCTTACAGAACTAACTTACGATTAAAAGAAGAGTTGAAGTCAGAGAAGAAATCTGGATTTTGGGACAATTTGGTTTTAAAACAGAACGCACAGTCTAAGAAACCAGATGAAATTGAAGGTTGGGAACCTCCAAAACTTGCTTTTGAAGACGTGGCAGCTGATACAGGGGACAACACCTCGAGTGACTGTCAGCGCTGGTCAGGCTGGGAGGGTGATACAAAGGGTTCCAGCAAGTATACCAGCCTGTCGAGCTCAGCAGCCAGTTCCCGCTGGAGCCTGCGGTCAGCGGGGAAGCTGGTCAGCATCCGGCGGCAGAGCAAAGGTCACCTGACGGACGCCCAGGAGGATGTGGAGTGAGCAGGGCAAGCCATGGTGCCAAGTGTATGCAGACCTTGTGCTACTGCATAAGCTTTTGGGTTTGCCAGGCCCGGTGCCCTCCTGTTCATCCCATTCAGTTGTCAAAGCCTCAAACATTACAGTAGGAACCCACCGCCTGCACTTCTCGTCTGATGCCCTGATGCACTGTGGCTCCCGGGTGAACACATGCAGGTCTGCATTTGGTTGCCTTAAGTGGAATGTCTACCCACTGCAGTCCATGTTTGCTTAACCTGGACATGCAAATTTTTTATGTCATCCCACAATGACTTGCAGTCAGTCACAAAGTATTTTTGTGCTACCCTCAGCTGCAGTTGTTTATTGACCTCCGCATTCTCCCCTGTATTCGACACATGACTGTCTGTGATGCCCTCGGGAGGTGTGCTGTCCTCTTCTGCCAGTAGGAGCTTGCAGCCCTGGAGGCAGGATGAGTCTTTTGAGGGTTATGCTAAATTCTGTTTAACATGCAAGTTACACTTTTATCTTAATAAATTTTAAAATATATGTAACAAATACTGGAAAAGCAAAGGTTATGTTGGAGGGTCAAATGGCACCTCAGATGCGTGTCCACCGTTGCTGATGGAGGAACAGCCTCCAGGGTGCACTTGATAGTAACCTTACTTCTTCTGGATTTTATTGTTTCTCCTGAACTTCGAAATACTCATCTTTATTTCCCTCAAAAATTTGCATTTTTAGTTCAAAAATTAAAAAGATACAAAGTGAGGATGAATTTTCGTCACTTGATACTTTTGGTTGGAAAATGTTAACTTTTTGAGTGTAGAGTTAAAACTATACACTGAAGTGCCTCTTTTTTATTATTCCTAGGTATTTAATTTTTTGAAATGAGATACTCATTGCGATTGAGGTGAGATCTATAGGATGTGTTCTCCCTATAGATAGCTTGGGGCTGACTGGACAGCATCGTGCTCTGCCTGTCCCTGTAGACCTGCTGCTGTCCCCAGTGTGGCCTGTGTGTCAGGGGCACTGGTTATGTCTGGAAGGATGGCTCTTACCAGCAGGTGTGCAGATATTTATCTTAGAAAAAAGTGGTTTAATAGAAGAACTGTGTTTTTACTTTGGTAAAAACAAAAGCCTCCAATTATACTGTATATTCCCCTCCTGGGGAAAACAAAACAACAAAAAGTAAAAACAGCAAAAAATGCCCATCCTTGAGCATTTCTGTGCTGTTTTATTTACCTGGGTGTTTTGTCTAATGCTCCTGTGGGATAACTGAATGAACCTGATGGCTGAGCACAGTGCAGTGTGTCACAGTGCTTGTTTTACTTGATCAGTTTGTTCATTTTCTATAGCTGGCTATCCACCTATCCATCCACTAACCCACCCATCCTTCCATCCATCAGTCTTTCCGTGTGTGTCCAGCTAGCCAGCCATATGTCCATCCATCCACTCACCTTTTAAAATAGAAAAAGCCTCGAAAGGAGTATTCAAATAAAAATTCATTGCAGTCTTGAAGTTGTGAACGTTTCATTTAACAACATAGATGAAAGTTTATGATTTTTAATATAGTAACTGAGTTGGGAAATCGTAAGTATCCTCAGGTACATAGTTGGATGCATGGCTATGACCTTCCATCTCCCCAGAGAAATACTGCTGGGATGGCACAGATATGCAGCATACCAGGACCCATGCAAGTATTTTATAGCAGTAGCTAGTGTGGGCTTATTTTCAGGTACGCAGGGATGTAAATGCTGCACTTGAGACTTGGGCGTCATCTGGCTGGCTGCCCTCGCTGTACCTCTGATAGAATGTTAAGTGCCTGCAGTGCTTCGTTGACGTTCTGGTGCACTTGCTAGGGGCCCCCATGTTGTCCTTCCTCCAGAGGTGAAGACCGAGCCAGACTGGGATTGGCATATGCACTGTGAATTGAATTTATTTACAAAGATTAATGAAAAAAATGACTTTTTTCTTCTGTTGTATCTGGTTTTTCGTGTAAATATTTATTGGTGTGCTGTGGGGTGGTGGGGGAAATGCCTTTTCTTGAAAGGACTTACCAAAGTGAATCTTGTGTTTACACAGTGAGCAGACTGGGCCAGCGAGCAGATGGGGCTGTGATTCTGGGCAAATTGGCCCTGAGTGTCTATGCCCTGCAGTGTTCTGTAGTTTCTAACAGAACGTGACTGTCTTCAGGGAAGCAAGGCTCCACTTTAATACTGAGGTTTTTAAAAATAAAAGTACTGTTTTTGTCTTCATCCCTTGGTAGTTTGCATGATTATTGTCATCCCCTTACAGAAACTTTACTTGATCACTTAGCGCTATTGGCACTTTCCTGACCTTGTAAACCTCATTTTAAGGTGCAGACTATGTATGTATGTTTTCATAAATAAACAAATGGTTTCACTTTGCATTGTCTAGATGTCTTTGCATATCTGAGTTGCAGGCTGAGCTGTCAGGGTGACTGAGTACCTGCTGCCATGTCCACCTGTGCCCAGAGATCAGCTGTTTGGGAGTCTCACTGTGGCTCGGTGCCTGTTGGGTCCTTAAGCAAGTTTCTACCATCCACATCCAGTTGGGAAACAGGAATGTCCCAGCCATGGTACATTTTTACCTAAATCACATTTTATTCATCTTTTGGAAAGGTGTCCCTTGGAAACAGGTCCTTCTTGGGAGACACGAGGGCCTGTTACTAACCAGTTCTTCTAGGAGCTTGATACCCAGGTGTGACCTGTGACCTCTGCCTATCTGTAGGTGCAGATGTTCTGGTGGGAGGTGCACAGCTGCATTAGATAACATTAGACTGGTATCTCTAGAAGTGGGGTTTCCACTGGCTCTTCCTAGTGGCTCCAGACTAACTGCTGCCCACCTGCAGTGACACTCAGGCTTTCTTGTGACCTTCTCTGCTTTTCTGTTGTTTTCTGGTTGCCTGAGGGCTGAGTATTGTGTCACTCACCTTCTCCCTGTGCGCCTTAGCTGTTCACTCAATCTGGTTATTAGGGTCATCTTTCATGGCAATGGGACACCTGCACAGGTCCTGAAGAGAGATGTGGCAATGATTTTCTAAGTTTCTGATAACTGTTTAAAAAACAGTTGAAACAGTCCCGAGGTTGTTTAACGGGTGCCAGAGACCCACCTATAAGGATGCAAGGGCCTCTGTCAAGAAGCAAGCCAGCAGGTGCCACAGCTGCCAGGCATATTTGGACTGCAGTGTGTGGTTCCTCCTGTTGCTGCAAGGCTGCTACTTCTGATCATGGAGCCCGGATCCTACAACAAGGGTTGAATGTAATGAAGTTATCCTTAGTTCATTTCAGGTAAGTGACTTTTCGATCATTTTCTAGTTGTTTCAAAGCTGAGAACTGCCACATACTTTTCTGTTGGGTGATCATCAAGCTGTGCACAACCCTTGCCTCACTGCCTGGGGCCTTTGACATCAGCATTTGAGTGTCACCTGTACCTTCTTGCCTGATGTTGGTCTTGGCCATGTGAGCCACACTCAGGCACCTAAGTCTTGACAGCTGCAGTGAGAAGGAAGAATCTCATCGAAAGGAAAACTTGGAATTTTCTAAAAGCAGGAAAGTGGTGTCACAGCTTTTGCTGGTTGTTGAAACATACAAAATTCCTACTGAAAGAAGACTTGCTTTGTTAGGGAGCAGAGGGAGCAGAGCTGTGGTGGTGAGACCTATGTCCTAGTCCTCTATGTAGAAAGTGTGGCCTTCACAAAGGCTGTGAGGCTGGCAGAGAACCAAAGTCTGGGAAGCCATGAGACCCTGACTCCTCCAGCTCTCCTCATCTTCCATCAGGCTCCAAGAGCTGACATCAGTGGCTTTAAGCGCTCAGGTTTGAACAGCTAAAGGCAGGGGCCTCTGGGATCCAGCAGACAGTGCAGTCACTGCTCATCAGCCTTTGATAATCCTAGCACTTGGGAGGCTAAGACAGGTGGATCACTGTGACTTTGTTATGGCTCGTATCTAGATGTCCCCAGCATAGCAGTTGCTTTTCTTGAGTGTTTCTCACATATCATTCTGTACATGGGGATCACTGGGAAAAGCCCTGGTCAGGCATATGGTCATGCATGGGACATTCTGGTGCTGGGGTGTCCCCTTCCTGACCCTGGCTCCACACAGAAGACAGGTAGACATAAGCACTGTCCTGGGTCAGGAGGAAGAGGCTGCAATGGGTGATGAGGAGCTTGCAAAGGAAAGCTATTTATCTCAGGGTTCAAGTCAGTGTAGTGTTTGCAGATAAGGTCTTTCCTCTCACTTCCTCTGAAACCTAACTGAAAGCATCTACCAAGCAGTTTCTATTGGTGTCACTAGGAACCTTTTTGGTTTTAAGGACAGAGAGGATTTATTTATGCCCACTTCGGAGGTTGTAAGCATCTTCATGCCCTTTTTTTCAGTATTAGAAGAAAGGCAGAAACAGATCAACTGGTACCAAGAGCAAATTGATGTGAGCCGCTTGGGCACATGTGGAAGGACAGAAATCTGTCATGGTCCTTCAGCTCAGCAGTGTAAATAATGTCCCTGAAGCCAGGGCTTCTGGAAAGTTTGTTCTGATGGCCAAGATCTAACAGGCCCGGCCAGTCCCATGTTGTCTTCTTCTCAAAGTCTTGGAGGGGGTCCTCAAGGGAGAGTGAACAGATGGCAGAGAAGGGCCCAGGGTCTGCATGGTGGGCTGTTTATTCACTAATGTCAACACCTTGTATCCTTATTTATTTCATCTACCAGTGTCAATCCCCTGTATTCTTATTTCTCTGCTGTGACTCCTTAGAACATGAGATGCAACAAGATAGTTACAATAGCCAATCAATTTTCTTGGCAATTTATATTTTATAAAATGCAAGCTGGTCCAGTGTAGCTTAGTACAATGGGTTCTGGTGGCCTTTGATAGAGGAATTCATCATCCTGGTGATGTGGACATCCTGGTGATGCCTTTATCAGAGTTGAGACCCCCCCACCCACTCATACTATCCTCAAACCCACAAGGACCAAGAAACATAGCAGGCCATGTGACTGATATATGTTAATTAAGATTAAGGGATTATGTATGGGATGACTTTTAGCTGTATTTTTCAATCTTTCTGGAATACAATAAATTTAGAAGATAGCAGGCTTATAGTGGTATATGCCTGTCCTCCTAGCACTTGGGAGGCTAAGGCAGGTGGATCACTGTGAATTTGTTACGGTTTGTATCTAGAAGTCCCGTTAAAATCTCATGCTCTCATAAGTAGAGCTTTTTGGAGCTGGCTGGAGCTAGGGTGTATGATACTGGGATTAAAGGTATATGGCACTAAATTAGTCAACTGATTGGTTTAGCACAGTTCTGGGTGTGGATAATGGGAAGACTCACCCTGGATGTGGGTGGCACCACACAAAAGGTTTGTAGACTGGCTGGGATAAAAAGGAAAGGGAGACTTACTTTGGTACCTTCTTACCTACCCTCCCATGGACTGATTTTCTTCTGCAATCCCGGCCTGCCTTGGAGTCAGCTAACTATGCACTGAAACCTCTACAATCTGTGAGTTCAAATAAACCTTCCCTCTAACTTCGGGTGTTGGGTATTTTGTCCCAGCAACAAGAAAAGTAACTAAAGAGGTCAAGGCTAGCCTGAACTAAACAGCAAGACTGTCTCAAAAAAAAAAAAAAAAAAAAAAAAAAAAAAAAAAAAAAAAAAAAACACACACACAAACAAAAAACAAGGTTGGAAGAGTATCATCATTACACACTATGTGTCTAGAAAACATGTCTTTCACTATTTCAGCACGTAAGGAAATGAAGTAACTAGGTGGAAGGGCTGGTTTAGTGGCCCCAATGTAAAGTGAAGGATGAAGGTCATGGCCCTCCCCTCCCCTCTTGGCCCATGTATTCCCTTGCTGGCTCCTGTTGAGATGGGTGAGACTGATGATGATCCTGGTCATCTACCCAGTTCATAAAGAGACTGAGTTGCAAGTGTGGCCACCTTGGGTCCATGTGTCTCTCAGCTAGGCTATGTGGACCCAGCCTCTGGGTCATTCCATCACTGCATGAACTTTTGGAAGATGTAGTCCGGTGTTTGGGTTTTTCACTGGTGGAAAGCCTTATGGGATTTGGGGCCTGTCTGTTTTGGTCTCACTTTCTCATGTGTGTGCACAAAACTGGCCCAAGACTCTGGTTGTCACTTTCCTTCTGTTGGCTAGGAGCCACCCAGAGCTATTGACTGATTTTAAGTTTAGACAACAATCTGGCAAGCAGAGTGATGGAGAAGGGGGTTTGTTGAGCCAGAAAAAAGCCCTCTACTGTTTTCCGATTAACATTTCACTTTCCTGAAGTAGAAAACCCAGCTCAAACAGCCAGCTGTGTTTGAGGACTCAATAAGACTTTCTGCCAAAAATTGTACTGGAAAAACAAAACTGGAAATGAGCAGAACGAAACAAAAATTTTAAGTAGTTGTTGTAAGACCACTTAAAAAATAACTTCATGTTTAGACAAAATGATGTAGGTCACAGCCAGCATATCCATCATCCTGATGGGAGCCTGCACACCTGTACTCATTGTTTATCCCTTCTGCCATTTTCACACCTGCCCAGGGGCCTGGTCACTCGTACCCCCACCTGTCAGTTGAAATGTTGTCCTGGGGGCTGGACCTGCCTTGCTATTTTATGGAGAATCAGAAGCAGGAGAATTCCACTGGTGAGCACCTGGGAATGTTCAGGTGGGGACCCAGGTGTGGGCAGGGAAGCTGCGTACCCCCAAGAGAGATGCATGGTGTTTTTGGTCAAAGACATGCTACATGCATGCTCAGCGGTGCCTGGGCTGTTTGAGACTGAGCTGGGTCTGGGTCTGCCAGCACCTGTGGTATGGGGCTGCCACAGCTCCCTATGGCCAAGGCCAGTGCACAGTGCTTTGTCTTGGGCAGATGTTTTCATCAAACATCTGTCATTTTCTGTCTGGGTGGAGCATGAACTTGACAGGAGTGGGGTGGGAGCTGCATGGAAAAACCAGAGGATTACAGAGTAGTGGGTATAAGTTTCCTTAAGGAGTTTGGTTGATACCTTGCTTTGCAAAATAACCAGTTTAGAAAGTTCCTCTAAATGTTAGTTATAAGATAACCTAAATCAGTCAGCTTTATGCAGACGTTTTTA
>RJWM01036141.1:0-18357 GCA_004363535.1 Dasyprocta punctata | reverse complement strand
AAGAAGAAAAGGGACAAGTGGTATGATTTTAGGGGTCCAGGAGGATCAAAACCCTCTAGCAGAGCTTGAGACTCTGGGTGGCCCATATTTATTAGGTTTTCAAATAGTGAGGGGATACTGGGGAAAGCATAGGAACTGAGAAGGACCTTGGGAGTCACTTCAAAGACTTCTCTAAGTAGTAAATTATGCCAATTTAGGAGTACTGTCATCTCCATGATGATATTTATGGTGGGAATGAGACTGCAGGAGTGAAATGCCTGCAGCTGCAGTCTCTAGCTACTTAATTGGGGTTGGGGCCAGGTGTCCTCAGCTATGCCTTACCTTGCCCTTTGAGGCGTCTCTGGCATCACAGGCCACTGCAGGTCTCTGCCAGAACCAGTGATTCACAGAGGTTCACTTACTATGAATTCATTGCCCATCTCCAGACAAGGGGCCTAGGCCTAGGACAGACTCACAGATAAGCATAGAAAGCCAATTAGTTAAGTTTAAATCCTGCTCAGAGCTGCTGCATAGTGGTCTCCAGATCCCTTCCAGCTCTGTCTCAGACAGAAGCTTTCTTTCTCTCAATACATATAGTTCGCTCTTAACCTCCATTGTTCCTAAAATCCAGTCTTCGATTTTGGAGAACATGAACTCCTATCAGACATATAGTAGATTGGGAGTTTCATTCCCCTGTATCAAAAGGACTCTTGACTAACAAATCAATTTTTGATTTGCCCTGCGCACATGCTAGAATTCATGGTTACTTGTTTTTAAAAATTCATCATTGTGAGAGTTGCTTTCTCATTCTGTCTACCAATGAATTGATTTTTGCCTCATGCTACATTTTCTTTTCAGATCTACATTTGAGAGCTGTTCCAATTAATGGGTCAATTAATCACCACAGTTTGGCCTTTTCCACAAGGGGTAGACCACGAAAAATGCCAGCTATGCTTGAAGAGAAGACAGTATTCCCCGTAGCACAGAGTAACAGACAAAAGTTACTGAATTTCTGAATGGATTTCATTAAAATTATTGTGCTGGATTTGGAGTGCAGCATTGGACAAGAGTCAGTAAGTGGCATGTAGAAGTGTCCTTACAAGTTTTATCTTTTACCAACGAGGAGAGAAGACAGAAACCATTAATGTGAAGGAGACTGATTGATTAATTTGAGACAAAATCCTTCTGTGTAGTCTAGGTTGGCCTTGTCTTGAACTCTAGTCACCTAGACTGGCCAAAAACTCACGATCCTTTTGCCTCAGCCTCCAGAGTATTCTGATTACAGGCATGCACTACCATGTCTGGCCAGGAGATTTTCTCGTACCAAATTGATATTATCTCATATTTTCTTTTAGCTGATGCTATTAACATCCACCACAAAGACTCTAAATGACTTTGGTTTTTTTCCTTTAAGGCATTGCTTTTTGTTTACTTCACATATTCTTTAAAAATAGTATTCATAACACTGACTACTAAATTTTAGCATTTTCTTTACCTTTTGTAGCAGAGTTTTACTGTTCTTACAGGTCAATCATCTTTGGGAATGCTATAAGCACTGTGGTATTCCCATGTAGTAGTGTTAAAGACATTTGACATGTGACCTCACACACTTTGTACAGTACTCCTCTCCCTTCCACCTCTGCATTATAATTGATAGAGGTCTGAAAGAGTTTGAAGATGTCGATCCCCAATATTAACATTCTAGTAGAAAATGCTGCACCTTATAAAAGCAAACAAGCAAAAAGCCCTGGGCAAATTATTTTCCTTTCATTTGTCTCTGCTTTACCTCATGAAAGAGTAGAGTAATATTTGGCTATTATCAAGGTGCCGTGAAAATGATATATATCTTATGAAATTACTTAAAAGCTTCATGAATAATTATAAAAGCATAGATTAATATCATTACTCATCTCCTATTTCTCCTCAGATTAGAAGAGATAAGTGTTATTATCCATTATTACTAGATTCTTAGCCATGTGCTAGTAGTGATACTTGGGAACTGCTGATATTTAAATCAGAGAAAGTTATGGGGCATTGAAAAATATCTGAGCACATCAAAGTCCAACCAGAACATATAATTTACTCTGCATACATAAAAGAGAAAATTTAATACAAGAAAAGGCCATACAATGAGCAAAGAGATAAAAACCTATCAAGGATTTGTTAAATCAAAACAGCACTAGTGAGAAATCCCTACGATTCTTAAACTGAAGCAGCAAGGAGAGGACCTCTAGTTGGGGTCAAAGGGAAAAAGCCAGAAACTGCAGAGGTTGAGAATAGGAAATGGAATAGCAGAGAAAATGTCATTGTTCTCTGAGATACTAGAAGATGGAGAGAGATACTCACCAGTTTTCTTTGTCCTGCCCTCTGGATTCCACATCGCACTTTGTCCACATGTGAATAGAATCCAGCCACGCAGTGATGAAGGAAAATTCAGCCTGCAGGAATCAACCAATGGGCTGAAAAACAACCAGCAAACGAGTTCCCATCACTTCTCAGATTCTCTAAATCCTACGAAGTAGTGATAAAGCGTATGTCTCCATATCGCTGCATCAAGTAAAACAATGTAAACAAAGAGTCTGATATAAGCCAGCCAATAAGTCTTTGTTTCCTCCAAATTTTAAACAGCTTGGACTTAAGACACCTACATTTTTTAAACAACTTCCCCTATTGCCTTAAATTGTTTACTCAAAAGCAATCACAAAAAATTATGTTTATAGTGTCTAGTTGGTATGGAAAATAAGATATAGTTCTCAAATTAATGATGGAATAGTAGGAAAGACAGACAATGAAATACCAACAAACAATGCAATAAGTATTCGCTATGAGAAAATAAAGATTGCATTGTGATAGAGTTGCACAGGGCAAAGTGGGAGGAAACCAAGGGACTGCCTATGAATGTTTCAAGTAGGAGTCCAGAGGTAACAAGACCTGGAAGATACAAAGGTTTCCATAAAGGGCTGGATAAGTTTTAATATTTGGAGAAAGTGATTTGCAGGGAACTCCAAGTCAGGAAAGAGCTTTTCTGTATTGTAGAAATATTTTAGAAAACCAGATTGAGTAATAGATTCACGTAAACAGGGAGAGTGTGAACTAGGAACTAATGCCTCCCATGAATGAGAAAGAGGAGCTTGGAATGGAGTGGAGATGAGAAACAAAACCAGGAAGGACTATGAGTTTGGGGGGTTGACAAATAGTACCAGGTAACAAGGAGCTATAAGAAGGTTTTACATCACAATGAACTTGAAGTGGTAGACAGGTATGCATGATAACACAGTGGAATATTTATTCTCTGGGAGTTAGGTAAAATAAAAATCACACAAAATCAAAATTACCTTATTATTAAGCCCCAAATTATACTTGCACAAGTTTCTCGAAGGTTCGGTTTCTTTTTCCCTAAGGCTTGAGACAGGCAAGGCTGTGATTTATCTATGGACTGGGGTATTTTTGTTTTCATCCCAAAAGCTGATACTGCAGCCAGGTCTGTGCTCTTAGTAAAGGAGCAGAGGGGTCCCATAAAGCTCTTCCCCTGGAGTATTAGTAGGTACTTTTACAACAGAAAGTATAACTCTTACTCTTTAAAAAAAAAAATATTGGGAGTAAAAAGATTGTGGAGCACAAGAATAATTGTGTTATTCTCTCTTATCCTTCTTTAAATCAACTACAAACTTAGTTAATTCCCACATGAATGAGTTAAATGCATTATTCTACATGTAAGTAAGTCCCCAACTTACAAATCTTCAAGTTGTGAACTTTCACTGTGGACATTTGTAGATACGAACAAATCACAGAAAAAGCTCATGTCTGCTGAGCATTGTCACAGTTGTGCTGCTGTGTGCTCACTCTACAGTGCCATAGTGTGCAGTATGTTTTCTGTGTGTGTCTTTGGTTTTTGTATGCTTTATATTGTATATTTGCATCGAAGGTGTATAAGACTCATTTTGTTGGACTTAACAAAAGAATCTGACTTAGGAATGTTCTCCTGGAACAGAACACAATCATAAGTTGGGGACTGGCTGTATTTGCTATGTTTGCATGAAAATAATGCATTTAACTTTTTGAAATTTGTATTTTGATTTGAGTATTTTAACTGGTATATTTACAATATTGAATTTACACATGGAAGAGTTCAAGCTTCTCAGTCAGCATCACGAGATTTGCATATTTCAGCTGTGGAGAACCACAGGACTACACTGCAGACCTGCAGAGCCACACGTGACCCTCTTATTAGAAATGTCATCTATTCCCAAGGCTGAGTGAAATTCCAGTCAGAAGTTAATGTGCCAAGCAAGTTATCTGGAAAGGAAGACGACTAGCAAAGGCTCTTGTACCCACGGTCATGAGTGAGAACTTCCTGAGAAAATGGCTCTGAGTACCAGGAGGTATTAATAGCAGAGAAAGAAGCATGGATCTTACTCTTTCAGGGGAGGTGAAGATGGAATATAACTAGGTTTTATTTCTTTGCAACTTTAGCAAATTACCAAAAACTTTAGATATTATTTTAATTTATCTAAGGCTTTTAATAGGTAGAGCTTATTTTTCATTCTCACCATACACCATTTCTACAAACAAATCAGATTACTCTTATTATGGTGCCAATTTATTCATTCATCAACGTTTATTAAAATTTCTTGGGATGGATATATTCTAGGCATAAAGGACTTAGTGAAGAAGAGGGTAATCTCTCTTCTTTCATGGGTTTACAGTTCTCAGGTTCAGCAATGCATTAAAGATGCAGAATTTAAAATGAAACAAGATAGTTTATTTGGAAAAAGAAGATAGCTACCTGGGGGAGTAGGGAATATCAGAGGCGAATACCCATGGATTTTTGTTTCGACTCCTTTTTATTTAGGACTACTGATTTCTCCCACCCCCATGTGGGCACCTGGAAGTTGTTGTTATCTGAATGCCTCTGCTTTGATCCTAACCTGGGCACCTCCACCTATATTCTTTCTGGGCATTTGATTTCTTTCTGTCCCTTTGTGATGGATAAGAGTATGTGTGTATGGGGCGTGGTAATAGAAATGTAACTTAGAGGCAATGATGAAGTAAAGGGGACATGTATGCTCTTCATATTAAGACTCCTTAGGTGGCTGCTCTTTATCTCTTTTGCATTTTATTGGGGGAAGTTGCTGGTTACTCTGATATTTCATATTCCTGGCTACATCCCTGATTTGCCTATTAATTCTTCCTGCTGAATTCTTTTTTTTTTTAATTTTATTTCAAAGATAGTGAAATGCAACAAAAGATAACAGAACAATCAAAGCAGTAGGACTGGCATAGAACTTCAGACAGAGATACTATGAAAACAATAGCTACTATATTGTATGTTGTTACTTTCAGAATAGTTGACCATTCCATCAGGCATAGCAAAAACAAACCAAAAACAAAACACAATAAAACCAATAAAAACAGGATGTGAAAAGAAGAAAAAAAAAAAAGAGAGAAACTAGAAATAAACAAAATTAAGCAAACCAATGACAATAATATTGAGGCTCAAAGACAAGACAGAGGACAATCCCACTTATTTGCCACACTAGAAAATGTCATCTACCAAAGAAATGCTGAGACTGTGGGCACCTGGCCTGCAAAACAATTCAGCAATAAAAGTTTTTGTAACCTAGTTGTCATGAACCCAGCAGGTCCTCCAGGCAGGCAGGATGCTGGAGCGGGGGGATGGTAGATCCTTGACTCATAGCTGGCGAATCAGACCTATGGGACACCACTCTTTCTCTCCTCCTGGAGTCTGCATGGTCACGCAAACTCACCAGGGAGGCGGGCTGTCTTGCTAATGGTTGCAGCCTCTCGCCCCAACATGGAGGGTTTACAGAAGGCACATAGTTCTCCCCCTGGGTCCTGCGCCCTGGAGCTCGTGCAGACTCACCAGGGGGGTGGGCTGTCTTGCTCCCTGCTGAATTCTTATGTTGACTGTGTTACCTGGTGCCTTTCCCAGTCTGGTTGTGTCCTCCACCCCACCCCACCCCCGCTTCTTTGTCTCTGTCTCCCTTTGTTTTCCTGATTGCTAGAGTCTAACTGCAGAGGCAAAAATCAGACTTTAGTAAGATTTTCTATTAATTCCTTAAATAAAGTTTAATAAGATCCTATTTTATCCTTTCTCCTGCCTATGAACCCCTGTCTCTACAACAGCAGAAAACAGAGAAAACACAGGACTAGAATCAGGTCCAAATAAGTAGCTAAGTACAAGGAGAAAGCACCAAGGGGAGAATACCAGAGACAGAATGGGATCAAAGTGACCTCAGACAAAGGGATATGAAGTGAACAGAAAAATCTAGTTAACTAATAAGAATGGAACTTGTGAGGCGGTGGGGAACCACTCAGATGACTTCAAAGCTCAGGGGCATCTAAGGACACCTGAGGATATGACCCCAGTTGTCTAATGCAGGTGCATATTGGGATATATTATGTAACCATGACAGCACAGTTAAACACGCCTGTGCTTACATTATGACATAATGTAAGAATGTAAATATGTGATAACAAGCTGTGTAAGAACTATACAATGAAGATGCAGGCTGCTCTTGCACTCTTGTGCTCTTGCACTCTGCTCTGCTCTGCTCCATGCTGCCTGCTGTTGTTGCTGATGTCTTGCACATATGTGTTCTTTAACCTGGGGACCTCACCTGCAAAAATCTCCCTGGGGACCCCAACTGGACCAACAAGGTGGTACAACTGAGCACAAGGAACAAAATAGAGCAGAGCAGTGTCAGAGATAGTGGAAATTCCACAGTGTAAAAATTTTAACTGGTTCAAAAATCCAGAGATTAATCATGAGACAATTCCTCTAAGATGACACTTTTTCTTCTTGGAGTAGCTACATTATTCTTGTCTTAAAAGGAGGTCACTATTTTTGCTTTCTATACTAACAAAACACTGGTCACCACAGAAGGCCCTTGTACTCCTCAGACTTCATAGCCTCCTTGGGCTGCCTCCCCTGATTTCCACCTTGCCGATTCCACAGTTAAACTTTGTACATGATCTGAAACTAGAAACACTGAGTGAGGTCTCTTCAGAGATTCAAGTGTTGACTGGAAAGATGATTGTATTGGTTTGTCCTGTGTCCCCCCAAGGCCTCGTGTAATTTGGACGGGACTGAGTCTGGCATTTGTGTTTGGTTTGTTGTCTGGTGCTGGGATTGGTGATGTGATTGCTGCACCCACCCAGGGGTGGAGCCAGCATACAGTGTAAGGAAGGCATGTCTTCCTCTCTTTCTCTCTCTCTCTCTCCCTCTTTCTTGCTGGGTTCGTGTACCCTGCTGTTTGGTGGCCACCATGAATGGCTGCCCCACCACACCATGCTGCCTTACAGCCAACTAAGTATGGGCTGAAATCCCCCAAGAACTGTAAGAAATAAACCTTTCCTTCTCTAATTTTGGGCATCAGGAATTCTGTCTCAGCAATGAGTGAAAAGTAACTAAGACAATGATCTTTCTGGGAATTAGGTCCACTTCACTGGGCAATGGTTAGACATTTAAATACGACCTTAATCTTTATGATTTCAAAAAATAAAACAAGGAAATGGAAAGTGAATGAGCTTAACAGTCAAGTTGAATTTGAATCCTTGCTTCAGTTAATTCACTGGTCTCAGTTTCCTCTTCCCTATAAAAGAGATAATAATATTTGTCTAGAAGATTAAGTTAAAGTTTAGATCAGGTGATATGTATGAAAGCACCTGTCACAGTACCTGAACCTCAGTGAGTGCTCAGAAAATTCCTTTTGTTTGTGCTTTCCCTCCTTCCCCTGTGGCCAAACCATCCCCTTTCTCTTACCTCCTTTTATTGTTTTCCAGGCACTCAGTTTGAGAACCAATGTTATGTATCCAGGAACATTTTATTTAAATTTATTTAACATTTTTAACATCGACATTTTTATTTAAGTTTATTGTTTTCCCCTTTTCCCCCACCTAACTGTTGAAGTGTGAAAATGATCTAAATTCATGTACTCATGAGAAGTATAACACTACTATTTTTCAAAGAATCCCATTATTTTAATTCCAACTCAAATTTTGCTTTTCTTATCACTTTTATTTTGTTTTATCTTTTCCCTTGAGGCACATACTAGAGTTTTTGTGAATATCATTTTGGAGGGTTAAGAGAAAATATATTTCATATAACATGTCAGACACTCTTAAATAACCCGTTTAAATATATGATTATTACATCTCTGCATATTGTTTTGTAAATGTAAGATCTTAGTTATCTCAATTTATCTCATGTCTGGAAAAAACACCTACCTTTAATAGCCACAGAGAAAGCAAATTCAGTTTCTCCTTCCTGCTAATATTCATGCTGTTTTTCCTTAGACAAAAGCTCTTGAATTCATAATAGCCAGATAGGCTTTCTCACCAGCCTGGCCTATCATCCCAGAAATGTCCCAAGGTTGTGCTATTACCTCTCACAGCAGGAAGGTTAATGGTCTTTGCCATTGATTCCTATCTAAATTGTCAAATTCCCTTCATTGAAAATCTTCCAAAAGTCTCCACTTAGCTTGATCCAAATAATTTTATTCAAGATTCTGGAATATCTCAGAGTTAATCAAATATTTTATAAAGCTCTTATCTATTATTTAGGCAACTTGTTTTACTTCAAAAATGTGGTGAAAGAAGTCCTATTTATTCTTTGTCTGCTTCTGAACATGAGCAAAATGCAACTTTGTAGTTTCACAGTCATTCCCCAAAACAGATATACTGCTGTTTTACATAAAAATCAAAAAATTAAATGTGAAAATATAAAAAGTTTGCTTAAGTTAACATTTATCAAGATTAGCATTTTTAATGATTTTTCTATAATGAGTCATTTTATGGCCATATTTTCAAAGCATAATAATATTGAGAGATAAGAAAAGATCTATACTCATTTTATGAGAAACCATCAACTATACAAATAATTTATAAAGTAATACAAGGGAAAATAAAGTATAGCATCAAATACTGTAAATGAAGTTTTATAATATCACTTTACTGTAAACATACACTAATAAAAATTTTTTAAAGAAAAAAATACTATGACTTTGTTTTGTTTTATTTTGTTTTGTTTTGTTACTAATGCTTTTAAAATATGTAGGCAACTATTATGGCGGGCAAGAAATTAACCTGCTTTAGGAACTTTTGCTTCAAGAGCAAATCAGAATTAGCATCAAAGAAAATAAGATTCATATTTGCAGAGCTTCAAAATAAAGTCTTGAATGGGTAGAAGCACTGGAATTAGAGAAGTTAGAGGTCTCCATTCAAGGGGCTCTGATGTTTAAGTCAAGAAAAAGATGACTGAAAAAAAGGAATAAAAATACCAGAAGACATTTTCTTCTACTTTCTTTTGTGGCACAGAGACGAAGAATGGAGTGGTCTGTAAACTACCATCGTGGGTCATTACAAGAGTGCACAGCTGTTCATTGTAGCAAACTGTGCTGCTGTGGAAGCCCTATAGCAGGCTTGAGGTTTTGATCATGTGTAGGAAACATTAACCATGTTCAGTGTGCAGTTTTTTAAAATTTTGTTTTATTTTAAACAGAAGAAAAATAAGATATTAAAGTAAAACAGAATTTCACAACAAGCCAATAGGAGAGTAACAATAATCAACACACCGCATATTGTTATATTCACAGAAGGTGTTTAGAGTATAAGATATAGACATGAAACATTCTCCAAAAAATTATTAGCACAAAACTTTGCCCTCAATGAATCAAGAGAAACCAATTATATTACTATCTTTTTTTGTTATGACTGCTATATTATTTACAAAAAAAATTTCACATTAAAAATGAAATCTGAAAATGACCCTGTGAAATCTGCTTTTCACTTGAAATTCTTTTTCTTTAACTATCTTAATTTTTTATATACATACATAGATTTTCTTACAGTTTGTCACACAAGTGCAACAATACAATGGTTACATATGTGTGACTTATTTAGCTCACTGAGAAGTATATTGTCAAGGCGCATCCATTAAAGAGTGAAAATGTCTGTTCATCATTCTTTATAGCTGAGTAGTATATAGAAATACCACATTTTTTTGTCAATTCCTCAGTCAAGGGGCATTTAGGTGGTTTCCAAGATCTAGCTATTATGAACTGTGCAGCTATAAACATAGGTGAACATATATTGCTGTGGTCAGTATGCAGTTTTTGATGCCAGGTTCATCCTTAGTTCTTTCCTGAACTGAAATTTAAGTTAGCCATTCACTCTTGGAACAATGAAACTATGTTTAAATACATCTTCGGTCAAATTTTTTTTTCCTCTGAGAAAAAAGCAATTTTTAAAAAATTCACCCTGTAAATCCTGTTTTTCTTTTAATTTATAGTTTTGTTTTAACTGACACATAATAAATATACATATTTGTAAGAGTAGTGCATGACACTTAAATACATATATATTATGTATAATAACCAAATCAGGGTATAAACCTACTAGGAGATGTTACCATTAGCCCCCCCAAAACACAGAAAGAGATTATATGCCACGCTGCTTCCAGTTTAAATCAATGACTTAAATACTGAAAATCATGCCAAATTTTTTCCCCACAAGCGTTCTGTTTAATTACCGTAAAATAGTAAGAATGGCTATAGGGTTTTACAAAAGGCTTAACATTCTCTTCCTTAAGATGGCAAATCTTACCTAAAAGCCAAAAGTATTAAATTTATTTAAGGCATATCAAAATGCTAGTTTTTGACACCACCATAGTGTAGATTTGTTCATCGAGTCAACCCACCCGGGAATTAAAATGAAGAAGCCCGTTGGCAGGGAGGGACTGACCTCAGGGAACCTGTCAGTGTTAATTCACTGGAAGTCAGAGGAGGGAACTTGGCTAAGGCGTTTGTCTCATCCTTGTGCTTCTCCATGTGCAGAGTCTTCCCACTTGGCAGCAGTTCTCTGGGACATGGAAGATGAGGTGGCCATCACAGTTGGTGGGCCTTCTGTTTTAGAGAAGGAAATAAATGACTTATTCTGTTCAGGTAAATAATCCTAACATGTCTATGTGCATAATAACACTTGGCCTGCTTTATTTGGTCTCTTAAACTCAGACTTTAGAATTTAATTTCCCTTGGAAGCTTTCCCAACATAACCTCATTAAAAGTTGTGCAGTTCCACTAGAAACCACACTCATAAGTGAAATAAATTAGACTCACATGTGTAAACACCATATAGTCTCACTAGTGTAAGAAACTGAAAGTAACTAAGATCCAAAAGTTACAATAGATATAGTAAAAGGGAAAGAAACTGCTCAAAGGAAAATTAGATCAATCTTGCATACCTGTATCTGGTAGGCTGAGCAGCTATTTTTGAAGATAACAATTTGTAATATAACAACCACTGTTAAATTCCTATCATCTTGTTTTGAAATGGTATATCACTATTGTTTTGTTCGTGGTGGTGATGTTATTTTGCTTTTGTTGTTTTTTGATTGCTTGCTTCTTGATTTTTCCGTTTTGCTCTCTTTAAAATAAAAAAAAATTGTGCAGTTCCTTGGATATGACTGCACATCTGGGAAATGCTATATTTTCAAAAAAAAAAAGACCAAATAAATGCACAGGCAGCAGGTGTTAGGGAGTCTGAAATTATATTCGAGCAAAGAGCTATTTCCATTTCTCTTTAAACTACCTTTAAATTTATTCTAATAAAACTATAATTTAGTTTGAATTCAAATGTTAGTCTGCATTCCAAGAGATTTTTAAAGCTCTTCACTAATTGTAAACTGTCTTTCATGCTTTGATATTTCATATCCCAGGATTAGTAATATGCAGTAGGTTAGTCGGGTTTAGATATTGCCATGAAAAATTCATGCCTAAACTTAAAAGTACTTAAGGCTATGACTTTCAGCCTCTAGTGAGGTGCACACATCCCTCCTTAGCCTAGGGAAGCCATGATCTGTTTCTGCTTCCCAATACCTCCGTTTTCTCCTTTTTAGAATGTTCTTAAATAGATTTAACTAATAACCAAGTTGTAATTTCAGAAGAAAGAAATTTCGGCTTCTGAACTGTCATAGATATCTTCTTCATCGATCACCTAAAACTTTAAATAATTTTATTAGATGGTTAAATGCAGGTGCGGTAGTTTTTATCCAGTTGCTAACTAGTGTAGATAACACCCTCGACCCTGAAGACACACATATTTGGGAAATACCTCCCAGCTTGCACAAGATGTATCTGTGTCCATTTGCGCATTTATGTCCATGAAAAATAATGCGGGAGCAATTTTTACTCCAATAGAGAAGATTAGGGGACTCCTTGAACATATATTAGAACACAGGAACAATGAGAGGGATGGTGGAGACTGTTTTCATCCCAAGAATTTGAGACTGATTTTTCACCCAAGGAGAAGACCTACAGAAAGGGAAGCTGTGAAAGGGCACACAGAAAGTTGCCTCAAGAGTCCCAGGGGAAGAATGAGGCTCAGGGCTAAGCTGGGACTCCCAGCCCATACTAAACCTGTTTCTCAGAGAGCTCTGTCCTGTTCTAGAACCTGGATGCTAAAAACCCTAGTAAGGCACAAATTCCTGTTCCTCGGTATGAGTAGGAATTGGTGATCTCATGGTGGGCAGTCCTGGCACATTTAGCCTTTTGCCAAGGATCAGGGACTATGCTAATATTCTCAAGATGGGGCTGGAAACCTTTGCCTGTAAGACTCCTAGCAGTGAATAGTCTCAGTTTTCATGCCACACGTTTATCTTGATTACTTCGTTGCCTCTCCTTCTCTTTTTCCTTCTCTGCCTCCTCTTCTTGCTCTTTAAAAAAGCTTTTAAAAAGCAAACAATTTTAGACTACAGGCTGTACAAAAACAGACTATGTCTAGATTTGGCCAATAGTCCCTGGTTTCCCAACTCCTGTTCTCTAAGGTGAGCAGGGAGTAAGAGCTGATCTGGGAAACAAGCCCACTGCATTTGCTAACTGTTGTTAAAGCCTACTCTCTGATCCCATGACTTGACAAAACTAAGAGCTACTTTCTATCCCCATCCTCATTCAACATAGGGTGGAGTGGGGACAGTGGGATCCGCCTTGCACACCCCTCATAGCCATTAAGGTCACCACATTTGCTATTATCTAGAAGTGGCCCATGGAATGCTTTTTATGAAGGTAACAGAGAATGGGAAACAAAAGAAGAGGTCAGGTGTGGTGGGCCACACCTGTAATTCCAGTACTCTAGGTGACTGAGGCAGGAAGATGGAGAGTTGGAGCCCAGCCTGGGCAAACCAGCAAGACCCTGTCTCAAATTAAATATACAAAATTTTTAAAAAGCTGGGGATGTCAGTCAGTGCAAAGGTTCTTGGTTCAATCTTCAGTACTGCACATAATGATAATGATAATAGTAATAAATAATAAATAAAAGAAGGGGCTATTAAAACAGATGGCGGTAACTAGGTGCATAAAAGTACATCACTGAACTCAGTCTCTTGACCCTCTAGAAAGGGCTGGAAAATGTAATATAGTGGCATCAGTGGGAAGCAGAGGCAATGAAGGATATTAGTGATTGAAGCATTCTCCAAAACACAGTATCAAGTGACAGTGGCAGCATGGAGGCCTTTATTGCTGTGTGAGCCAGGAGGGAGGAGGGAGGGAGAGGAGTTTGCAGAAGAGGGGAACAGTCATGTAGGAGCTGCCTTAATTGATACCTCACTTTCAGGGATGCAAATATCCCTTGTGGAATTTGGAATTCCTGATAGCTAACTAGCTGGCTGCCTAGCTAGACTCATGCTTTGAATAAATTATGGGTGTATTGAAGCTGAAATGTTAGAAAGTCATGGTCTCCCACTTGACAGTTTCCAACAGCAGTTTTTCGGATCCAGAATGGCAATTGTGGCCAAGTTGAGATGAAAAAAAAATCACCAATATTATTTTATTTTGAGCAGGGTATTAATGAAAGTTTAATTATTTTTCTAGTTCTATATTTGAAGCAGATTGTTTCATGTACTAATCATTCTTTCAGCAGTTAGGTTATTTTTGTTTACAAACTGAGTCTCTGCACATGGATATTTTAATTTTACTTTATCTTAGCCAAGGGCAAATGACCTTTGTTTGACCTCATTTATTTTGATGTAAATTGTACTGAAGTAACTTTCATTAACGTTACTTGGAAATTTCAGCAACTATAGCTGAAATTTATACTTATAACACTATAGTTAAAGCAGAATGCTCTGTGTAAGCATTTGCTGGTAGTAGCATCCCATAAATCAGTACAATTATCTAGAATGCTCAGATTCTTTTGAGGAGAGAAAGGTATGTAAGTCAACATTTTCACAGTGTTATATTATATAGGTATATTAGTTACTGCCTTTGATTTTTCAAGAGCCAAGGATATACTTCCAGCTAGTAGATATCTTGCATTAGTGGTGATTTTCTGTGAGTCACAATAACTGTGTAAATTACAAATCCATAAATGATTGTTTTCTTTGGGCATATTGGCACATACCTGTATTTCTAGCTACTCAGGAGGCGGAGGCAGAAGGGTTGCATGTTCAAGGCCAGTCTGTCTCAAAAAAAAAAAAATAAATAAGGGGTTGTGGATATAGCACTGAGGTAGAGTCCCCTTATGTTCAATACTCAGAACTTCAAAAAAAGTTGTAACTTTCACACAAAGAATGACGAAGTTCAACTCTGCATCTCACAAATTTTTCTTTAACGTCATCCCTTTAGACATCCCTGTAGTCAAAGGTCCTTTTGGCTGCAGAGTTTAATGGCCACATAAAATACACTGGAAGGTGGCCCTACAGGTCTCTAGAAAACCATTACAAGTAGGTAGTGTTTAAGATATCTGGCCAGTAGCCATGAGTTACATCTAACAACTAAATCTTACAGAAGAATAAAAATAAAAACACACACCTCATTTCATGGTTGGTATTACTGGTTTTAGCATTGTTAGTATATTTCAAAAAGATATGTACATGTGGCAAGTGCCAAAAATGAACGCATATATCATGTATTGCAAATATATATGAATAAAAATTTTAAAACTATTATTATCCATGTTTATGTTTTGTCTCCCTTCTTGATTCACCTTTCTTCATGGAAAGGTAATTCACATAAATCAAGTACAACCTTTACAGATGTGGCCTGGAGTGTCTGTTAAAATGAAATTTCTTCTTAATTTCTGCTAATTCTCTAAAGCTTCTCCTGGCCTTTAACTTTTGTAGATGATTATATGTCTTATGATGGGGGAAAATTTGATGTTTTTTTTTCTGAACTTGGTAGATTGTGTTATTTTTATAAAAATTCTTTGCCCATTCCTATGGAAGAATTATTTCTCATCCCATTCCATTGGCATCAAACTTGGCAAAGAGAACTGCAAGGGTCTCTGTACTACTATAAAACATAGAAATAGCAAGACAGATTTGAAAAACAGTCACATCATGTGACGTGCTAACTTTACTCTTTAAGATGAATTTTCAGGGATGTTCTAGAAATTTTCGAAAAGCTCTGCTTATCTACAACCTTCTATTAAAAATGTACAAGGAACTCTGCTGTGAACCTCTTCACAGCAAAGATAATGTATATCCTCCCTAAATAGAGTTATAAATTTAGTGCTATTACATTTAAATTCTCAGTAGGTTTATGCAGATATGTATATGTAAGTTAACAAGTTGATTATAAAATACATGGAAATGGAAAAGAAGCTAAAGAAAACAGAAGCTCTTTTTAAAAAGTATAAGTAGAGGTCTTACAGTTTCAGATATGCTGGTTTATTATACAGCTGCAGTGGTAAAGAATAGTAAATAGGTCGGCAAAATGGAATAGGAAATCCAAAGTTGACACATACATATGCAATCAAATTTATAATAAAGGTACCACTGATAATCAGCAAACAATCTTTTCAATAAATGGTACCATCAAGCTCATATCCATATGAAAAGATCTATTGACCTCCATGCTATTTTACACATAATAACTCATAGATCTTATTGTGAAGCAAGAATATTTAGAAAGAAAAATAACTTCATGACCAGAAGTATGCAAAGCTTTCTAATCAGAACAAAGAGTATGCAACAAGAGGAGAAAGACTGAAAAATTGTATTTTGTTAAATTAAGAAAGTCTGTCCTTAAGACAGTGTGAAAAGAATGAAATGTGAAGTCAAAACTGGCTATTGCAGCTGATAGTAGAGAAGTTACCATCCACGAGCAAGGCTCTTAGTTCAGTCTCTGGCACACAAGCACACACACGAAGTGAAGGACACAGATGTCCAGTCTGACAGCTCGCCCTACGGTCTCAGTATTTATGCAGCTATAACCCACAGGCACATGGCGAAGCACTGATTTGATATTTTGCAAGCTTACTATGTTCATCTCCAACACTGATTCTTTTATGTGTGATTACTTTTGATATTCTATACTTTTTTTGCTTCTGCTGTCCTCCTTTACATACTTGTCTTCATTTCTCACCTGTTTTTCTATTATTTCATATTTGCTTCAGGTATTTTCCAACAATTTCTAGTGTTATTTGTTTCTAAAATAATATTCCAAACTATGCCTATCTCTCAGTAATTAGCATTTAAATATATCTGTAAACTATTTCCTCTCATCTGATTTGGAAAATGAGGCCACCAAACCAGGCCTAGCATTTGCCAAAAGACAAAGTGAAATATCTTCTGGGTCATTTCCTATCCAATGGGTCCTTGAAGACTTTGTGCCTTGAAAGGAACCTTGAAAGAAAAACCTATGTGCTCAGTTTGTGACACTTACCATAATCCTATGTGATTTTATTAAGTTAAAATCAAATGCTGGGGATTTAGCTCAGCAACCTAAGCACCTGACTGGCAGGCGTGAGGTTGTGAGTTCAATCCCCAGTACCAAAAAAAAAAAAAGAAAAAGAAAAAAAATCAGATCTTATACCCTTCCAGGACAAGATTGCAGACCAAAGTGCCTTTTTTCAACATGATTTCTGCTTTCTACTGAGGCAGAAAAAGCATTTCCTTAGGCAACGACACATCCCAGAATGCACTTAGCTTTGTTCTCTATCCTTCCACATTGCCAGTTTGGAGCTATGGTCCCTAAATGATATACAGACAACTGCTAGGATCACACAGTTTTCAGTTATAGGAAACAAAAACCACTTTAGGTGTATCTTAAGCAGACACTGGTTTAATGTAGGTTATACGGTGCTCACAAAAATCATCGAAGGAATGGAAAAACAAGTTTAAACCTGAGCTTTTTCCGGGAATGAGTCCAATGTTCTGACTTATGAGGGAACACAGTTAGGAAGAGGGGCAAGGAAAGAAGCCATCTCGGGAACTATGGCCCAAAGAAAAGCTGCGATTTAGAGAATAAAAAGCCAGCATTTCCACAACCACCTCTTGACACTCATGAAGTGGTTAACAGAATAAAATACAAAGTTAAGCCACCAGAGCTGCTTCTGCCTTCCTCTCCAAAGCCATGCTCCAGGAATGAGTTTGGCAAATTATTTTCCCCAGGTCAGTCCAGGCAGTACACAGACACATTCCACATACATGTTGCCTGTGGCTGTTTTCACTCTACTGGCAGAATTGAATCATTACAACAGAGTTTATACGTGGCCTCTTATTCCAAGAAACCTAAAACGTATACTCTCTGACCCTTTATAGAAACTGACACCTAGGCATTAGTTTAGAAGTCAGTGGTTAGAATGCAGTTTTAGAAAAAAAAATTTAAAAAAACACCCTGCAAATATACAATATCATCTGCCAGAAAAATCATCCAAAGCCACAGGGAGACTTCTGCCTTCTCTGTTCAGGTGTTTTCATATAACATTCAAAACCTAATTCACACTCTTGACCTCACCTTCAGTGGAATCTAAATCATAGAGTGTTAACTTTCCAGCCAAGTGGCTGCTCAAGATCCACAAGTTAAAGGTTGCTTCCCAGCCCATGTTGCTATGGAAAGAGGTAGACCTTTAACTGGGTGGGGGGGCCTGGGGGAGGCTCTTTAAGATCACTGAAGCATGCTCTTACAGGGCTGATGGCCCCTTCCCCTTGATCACTCTCTTTTCTGTCCATGAGTTTTGCTTTGCCCTGTGTCCCTTTCATGATGTGCTAAATCCCTTCCTAAAAGAAACCGACCATCAAATCATGAACCAAAACCTCTAAGACTGTGGGCCAAAACAAAGCTTTTCTCTTTATAAGTTGAATCTCTCAGGCATTTCTTATAGTAACATAGTAATGTTACTATAAACCAATCAGTGTAAGGGTAGAAAGATAATAATTAGGAGAAAGTTTGAATGTGAGGGCCATTGTAGTGTACTAACCTAGTTCAGTCTTTTGGTATGCAACATTTATTGTTGTAAGTCCCTTCTACTTTGTCTTTACTTTCTTTATAGATTTTCGTGCTTCTGGCATTATTGGTCTGTTTTCTATAATTGATATAAGGGAAAGAAACTCCCAAGCTGCTAGATGCCTGGTATGAGTTC
>RJWM01036140.1:0-18368 GCA_004363535.1 Dasyprocta punctata | reverse complement strand
GTCTCCTTTCTTTTGCTGTAGCTCAGAGAAGGCTCTTCAGATCAAGGTCCCAGCTAAAGATGCTTTGGAACTTTCCATATCCAGCACAGCCCAGGCACCCATACAAATTTGTGGGGACATGGATGCCAGGAATGCTGATGCCTTTCTCAGTAAAGCCCCAGCCTGGGCCCCTTCTGCGTCAAACTGCCTTGGAAGGCTGCTTTGGGGCCACACCTCTGGGAAAGTCATCATGACTGCAGGGGGCCATCTGATCCAACTTACACATTATTGCTCAATATCAGCCTACGGCATATGTTGACAGGAAATAGGTTGACGAGAAAGAGGCTCACGGTTCAGCCAAAGGGCTGCTGTTTCTGATGATGCAACAATTGCCATGGGATCTGTGACATGGGTGACTTAGGGAGTTCAGAAGACAGTCCTTCCATCCTCAAGATCCCTGTACCCAAAGGCAACCTCAGAGTGACCCAGGCCGGGCTAGTCAGTTGACTGTGAAGGTGCTGGAGGAGGTGAGGATCATTCCATGGCTTGGGAGTAGATAGACTGTAGCAGCTGCTGTAATCAAGGTCAAGGGTGATCTCTCTGTGGTCACACAGCACTTATGATGACCACTCAGTCTCAGTCTGGTTTCCCTGATCTGAAGAGCCGAGACTCTGTTTTATTAGGTTCTCTGGAAAGCCAAAACTCCCCTGGCAGGCTGACCAGGCAGCCCCCAAGGAGTGTGGCAAGGAAGCTGCGGTGCTGGGATGCATTGTATCTTCGTCACTTAGTGAGCAGCTCAACCCTCAAAAGCTTCAACAACTGGCCACTGTCCCAGAAGACCCCTGGCTTCATCATGAAGGATGGACAGTGAGGAAAGAGCCCCAGACCCTGCTGCCTTTGACCCATGCACAGTGACATATAGGGGAGAAGAAGAAATCAGTGCAAGCCCAGCCTGTTTCTTCTCCATTCTGCATTAACCCCTAGAAAGCCCCTTGGTAAATCTGTGGTCTCCCAAATCCTGAGAAGAGGGTTCATGTAAGAGTGACTTATCAGGAAATACTCCCAGGAGAGAGGACAGGGACAGGGAACCAGCCAAGGCAGGGTGTGATTTTAGTGACAACCCAACCTTGGGCTTCTCCTGCAGGAAGCTCTAAAGTCTAAAATATAGTCTGTGCCTTGAAGACAGAGACTGAGCTTTGATGTTCCTACACTAATCAGACTGAGTTTCAGTCAGTATGAGGGGCATGGAAACTCTTAACCCTTCCTGATCTCAAACAATCTGAGCAAACCAGCCCCAAAAATGCATGAGGGGACTTCAAAGATGCACACTCTCAGGTTCAAAGCTCACAGGAGTTAAGAGATGGGCACACAGGACTGGCCAAGGTCATCTGGGTGGAGCCCAATAGCATCCTGGCAATGTCCTTGATTAAAGATTGCTTTGCATATCTTTGCTCCCAGAGCTCTGAAATTTTGCCCTAAGCATTAGACTCAGCTCCCTCTAAACCCTCTGTTTCATTTCCTAGTGGATACTTATAGGGTAGTACAGTTTCTGGTCCCCACTGCAGGGGTATTTCCCCACTGTGTAAGAATCAGACATACCAGCATGCTGCCTTCATGCTTAGCAAGAGGTGGCAGCTTCTTCTGCAAGTTTCAAATTTGAGAGGACAGTGACTCTGCCAATTGATTCCTATCACTCCATTCCACATAACAGAAAGAGTGAGTGAAAGCCAGGCATGGTGGCGCACGCCTTTAATCCCAGCACTCAGGAGGCTGAGGTAGGAGGAGTGTTGTGAATTTGAGGCCGGCTTGGGCTACAACGCAAGAGTAAGGCCAGCCTGAGCTATATAGTGTGACCCTGCCTCAAAAAACCAGGGCTGGGAGTTTGGCTCAGTAGCTTAAGTGCCTGTCTGGCAGGCACGAGGTTGTGAGTTTGATTCCTGGTGCCACCAAAAAAAAAAAAAAAGAGAGAAAAAGAGCAAGTGAAAGCCACCCGTTTTCTTCCCAGTGTGTCCTGGCCTTTCACTCCCAGGTAGTCAATTCTGGGGCATTTGTGCTTTATTCGTATATGTCCTAAGGACCTACATTATCATTCTATCACTCTGGGAATCACATGTGACAGAGATAGAACTTTTCTTAAAATGGGGTAAAGAAGGACTGTTTTCTGGGCCACTTCTCCCTCTCTGGGACTCAAAGGGTTTGATTCAGTATTGGCCATGCACATTTTGTCATGACCACCAAAATGAGTGAACCAAGGGACACGACAAATGTTCATTCCTCTGGAAACTCTAACCATTACTCATGAACCATCAAAATCATGCACTATGACCATGACATTGGCCTTTGAGAGCTAAAGTCAATGAACTCTGAATCTGAACTTGAACTTTCACTGAGGGGCAATAAGAGACACAACTCCACGTGCTCATTGTCCATTTTTCTTTTGGTATCCGGGAAGCTTCTGTCAAAATTCTGGGAGTAGAAATTATCCTTAGCCTGCATCATTGGGCCTTTTCTTGATATCATTTCCCCTCACTTCATATTTGCTCTCTCCATACACCTTTGGATCAGGACACTAATTCAGACACTGCTTTTGGTTAAGGATGCTTTCCTTTTCATAGAAAGGCAGCGACCTCTTCCTCACATCATTAGCAGAACTCATGACCGTACCTTAAATCAACAACAGAGGGTATTCTCACTCAGGTTGCATGTCTGAAATTGTAACCTGAACTCTCAGCTACTCAGCTCCATTCAAAAACTTGGTTTAGAGAAATAGTCATTAGAGGGGTGGGGGTTTCCTGATGATATTAAGTATTTCATCTCTGAGTCAATCCAGGCCATCCCAAGTCATCTGAGAGCTCGTACTTGGACCATATGGCTTTAAACTTGCCTGTAATTGTTTCATTCCCATAATCAATAGTATGTTTCGTGTAACTGTATATGTGGCTTGAAGTAAGTTGTATGAAATTTATTGTTTATTATGGGAATGTTAGCTCAGATCTCATCTATTAAAGTACCTATTGCTCCCAGGAGCAATACACAGGAGAAATTTTTCTCTGATCTCATGGCCAAGAAGCCAGAGTCACTGGTCTACTTTTTTATTACATGGGTATTGAGAATCCTATAAATAATCATCTGTTCCACTTTTCTTCTGCTGCTGTGAAGCTCAAAGCCAAATAAGTATCCCATCTCTATCAGCTGTAAGAGTTTCTGTAGACTAGCTAGGTAGAAAGAACTCTCATCTTCAAATTTACTAGGTATTAACAAATTATTATCAAAGGAAGTTGTAGCAACTTATACTTCATCAGGCAATTTACAGAGTTCCTGCTTCTCTTTGACACTGTCAACACTGGGTATAATCATGTTTAGTTTTCGCCAAGCTGAGGAGTTTCAAGTATGCCTCATTATTTCTTAAATTTGCATTTCCCTAATTACTAAGGAGCATCTTTTTGTATCTGCTGGCCTTGAGGTTAACTCATTTGCAAGTTATCTGTTCAGAGCCTTTGTCTCTATTCTTCCCTTGGAATATTATTTTTGCCTTACTGATTTTTGTATGATTTGCAAGACTTTCTGTCTACTTCCTTTATGCCTGCCTTCATCTAATTTACCTTATATGTTTTGCCTTATCTTGATTCTTTAGTTATTTATAACTAAACTGCACAGATACTTTCAAGGATGTGTTAATCAGGAGAGGCTAACCATGGCACTAAACAATCCTCAGATTGAAATGGCATTCAGAAATAAGAGTTTACTTCTCTCTCTGGTACAGTCTAATGCATGAATTGTTAATTGAATGACTCACTCTTCCTAGTACGATTCTAGGACCTAGAATCTGCCAACTTCATGGGTTCTAGAGTTCTCTTCTGGCCCCTTCACATCCAGCCAGAGGGAGAAGATTGTAGGGCAGGTTCTCAGGGTCAGGCTTTAAGTCACTTACAGTTGCTCATATCCCTTGGTCTGAACTTGGTTGCTTGGTCCCATCTCCCTAGAAGAGATGCTGGAAAATGACTTGCCCTGGAGACAGACAAGGTAGAGTTCATAGAACATATCACCATCCTATCCATCACATCATATAAACACATCTTTACTTCTGCTTTTCAGTCTCTATCCAGGCCTCAGTACAATTGTGTTTAATTTTCTGGTGTTCTGTCAGATCACTGACATGACAGCAGCAGAGATGAGTACGTGCAGATGTGGCAGAAGCATGGCCAGGTGGAGTCCAGGGGGAGGAGCTCAACTTCAGGCAGGGGCGACCTTTCTCAGAACTGCCTTGAGTCAGAATCATTATGAACATGCACTTTTCCTAGGAGGAATAGAGAAAGAAAGCAGCCAGAGAAAGGAAGAAGAAGAAAGAAAGAAAGGAAACAAACAAACAAACCCGGAAGCAATAGAGACATGTGTCAAAGGAAAAACGCATTTCTAGAAAAAAAGGTAGGGTAAAGAGAGAGTCAGCAAAACAAAGAAAAGCAATGGGAGCCATAGGTGGCCATTATCAGGCAGGAGGCCTGGGAGCAGCTAGGGAGGGAGGAGATCTTGAAGGTTGAGGATGTGGGGCACTGGGTCTAGAAGCCTCCCTTGAGAAGACTGCAAGAGAAAGGAGGCAGTGAACATAGCAAGGACAAGTGTCTAGGGACTGCTGAGAATTGTCCCTATAGGAGTCCTCTCATGAGCCAGGGAGGAGAAAGCAAATGAGTTAGGTATAGCCTTTGCCCTCAGCAGGCACTAGGTCTGGAAGGTCAGACAAATCCTCAACTCATTACACAGTCAGACCATGATACACTGTACAATAGAACTGTAAACAAGCTACTAGCAGAATAGGAATCTGGGCAAATGAATTCCAACAAGAGGGATGAGAGGGTATTCATGTTGGACTCAGTAAGAATGTGCTACAGGGAGAAGAAAAGGTGAGAATGACTTTGCAGACTATGTATTCCCAGGAGTTAAGCATTCCACTTACCATAGCCACCTAGCATGCATTGTGTCACTTGGTCTTCACAACTGGCCTGCGCTCTTACTTTGCCATGAAGGAAACAGAAAAGTGAATCTAGGACAGATGTACCCTGAAACTCACCAGAAAGTGGCAGGATAGACAGAGAAGAGCAGAAAAGCCAGAAAACTCAGGTATATTTGGGGGGAAGTTTCTGACAGCCAGAAACTCAGCAGTGCTGCCCCCCAGTGAGAGTCCAGGTCTGATGATATCCAGCACCCCTTCAGAGTCAGGGCCTCAGATGAGATCAGCTATTGCAGTGTGCCATTCACTCCCTGGAGCTGGGGTCCTGGTCAAGCACTGGGCCCACTCCAGAGATGCGGCCAATTCAGGCATGACTGGGGGTGAAGGAGAAAGTAGGGCTCTAGAGTCAGACAGGCTTGGATTCAAATCTTGCTGCAAATCCTCCCTGGAATATAACCTCCAATAAAGTTGCTGGTTTCTCTGATCTTGGTTTCCTCAGTCATATGATGAGAATAAGAGTAATAAAAAATTCTCTGGGTTCTGTAAGGGTTAAATATGGAAACCAAATGTTGATGCTTTATGTAGTCATCAGAACTTGTAGGAATTCAGGGAGGGTGTGTTAACTACTGACTTATCTGTGAGATTTCTTGGAAGAAGAGTGTTACAGTTTTTGTCTATATGTCCCCCACAAAGCCTCATTGGTATAGGACTTTTTCAGTGATGACTGCATCTAGTGTACAATGCTGGGACTAAGGGTGCCGGGACTGAGGGTGGGTGATTGCTGGATCAGTCCACTGATTAGATTGGTACCACCCCACTCCTGGTAGACTGGATTCGATACAAGGGACAGAAAGAGGTTTGTCTCCCACTTTTGCTCTTCTTGCTTTTGCTGTTTTCTGCTGTCATGTGCCACTCTGTCTTGGAGCCAGCTGATTATGGACCAAAACCTTTACAAACTGTGAGCTAAATAAACATTTCCTCCTTTAGAGCTTTGGGTATTTTGTCTCAGTAATGAGACAAAAGTAACTAAGACAAAGAGTCTTCCCAGGGCTCTGCTTGCTGCCTGAGTTGGAAATTCAGATCTTTCCTGCAACCCTAGGGCTGCCAGACCTCCTGGGTCTCCCACCTAGCAATGTCACTGGTTCCAGGCCATCTCATTTGAGTGGCTGCAGATCAGTGCACTGGGACTCAGTCACAGCCCATCTTTGCTCATGCCTACAATGGCTCCCTCCTTCCAATTCAGTTGAAGTTCCTCTTGCTAGAGTTGAAACTCTGCCCTTACCTTTCCTCATACTGCCCCATCCCTCTCTCCAACAGGGACCTATATTCTCACCCTTCTACCAATGTCACACATTTTTCTGGATCTGGAGCATTCAGTCACTGTCAAATGGACTTACCCTTCAAGGCCTAGAGCAACTCATTGCTTGCATGACACCTTTCTAGTTGTCACCTTTTTGCATACCTGGGTGCTCAACACCCCCCCCAATACACACACACACACACACACACACACACACACACTTACTTTTTGGGAGTTTACTAGTGATTTTCTAGTAGGTGTTAAGGAAAAGAAAAGCAGGCTAAGAGATAGGCCCTAAGGTGCAACTTTGGCTCAAAGGAAGGAGTGTCCTTTTGGAATGTGCACAAATGCACTGGGTGGACTAGCAGCGGCCCCATCCCAGCCTGGACCAGGAGATAATCAATTCAGTTTGGGACTGGTTGCAAGAAAGACCTCAGCCACCCTTGCTGAGATTGAGTGTGAGCCTGAATGAACAGCCGAACAATTCTTCCAGGAAAAGCTGGGTGCCAGACTGCAGTCCCCTCTGCAACCACTAGGCCATGCTGCTTCCCTGGGCTGCTGCCAGCACCTCTGCCTCTTGCACAGGTTGGCCAGAATGCCAGCCGGTACGCCAGAGGAGCAAGAGAGGAAGAGTAGAGAGTAGGTTGCAGAAAATAGAGAACCATCTAGCCAGAGCCCCTCAGAGACCTCTGTAGGTTGATGACTACTTGAAGATGTCCTGCTTGGTGGCTAGCAAGAGTTGAAATCTATTCACCCTCACTTTGGTGAAGGGTGTTCCCTGCTTGGGACTGGGACCCAAGAGGAAGGAGTATCTGGAGGAAGAGCAAATCGACCTTCAGGGCCACCTCAAGATTTCATCCCTTTTCCCTTTTTTTCACCCTCTAGTCCCCATTTCTGCCCTGACCCAGGGTGGAGAGAGTGGATGCTTCACCCTCCCAGAAGGGAAAGGGGACCAGAACCTGGCCTTCTTCAGACTCTTTAACCATCTCTTGAGAACCTAATCTGCAGAAATGGAGTGACACCCCTCCTGCCTGCCCACCTAATCCCTGATCCTCCTCCTCTCCCATCCCAGCTGGCAAGGCTTAACTTGAAGCCCCCTCCTTATGTGAGACTTTTGCCTAAGGCTAGTTTGAGGTTAGGAACCATGAACAAGACTGCTTGGGTCACCTTTGCTTCCCATCCATGGGGCCTACATCTCCGCTGGTCAGAGCATTGGGCCCCAGCACAGGGACCATCCTCTTCCTACATGACTGCAGTGCTGGGACAGGAGAGGCCAATACAGCAGGCTACTACTCTCAGGCTCTTCTGGTCAAACCTCCTCTTTTTTTGGTGGCTGGGGCAGCTGTGGCTCAGGGAAGGGTAGTGGTGAACCCACAATCTCCAAAAGCCCAGAAGTTCTCTGCCAGGCCTAAAGGTCCCCCTGGTTACCTATAGAGAGAGTCTGTATCCTCTCTTCTGAGGGAGATGAGATGGAGTTGGTTGCATGATTTGTGTCATTAATTCTGTTTGAAAACTGAATGGATCTGAGCTGCTTGGGTGGAGACAGAGGGAGGCTAGTAATAGTTTAGTCTTAACAAAATAAAATTTTATGTTCCTTAAATACATGAATTTAACCCTGGACAGCCACTAATGAAGTGTGGTCAAGGGAAGGTCCTGGCTGCATCAGAGATAAGGTCAGAGTTCACTTGTGATTGGCATGCTAACTGCTTCTGTGCAGCTAGATGTTGCCAAAGGGCACAGCACTGGCTCTGCCATCTGGAACACAATGCACACTCAGAGGCTGAGAGTTTCTGTTATTATTATCTTGCTCGCACTAGGAGTTTGTTCAGCACGTGTTCCATCAGCAGGGTCCAATTCCTCTCTGGCATAGTAAAAGCATCACAAATTCTAAATTAGAGGTGTCTGAGCTAACAAGGGCCTCGCCTTACTCTTCTTAAGTTTCTTCCATTGTGTGCTTCTCATCCCACCACCATCCCCCAGCTTGGTCTCCAATTCCGTGGAAACAGGGACCATGTCTTCTGTTTCATCCATTCAACAAGTATTGATTGACCACCTGTCTTGTGTTGTACTAGGTGCGTTAGGGAATACAGAACATGAGGAAACCACCTTCAAGGAAAAGGCCATACCTGTCAGTGACCTTGTTGTTTGGCTTTATGTAGTCATCCATACCTTCAATGCTGTTTCAGGCACTAGCACCTTTGTTACCTTAGTGGTCCTAAGAAAGTAGCAGAGCAGATACTGTTCCATTTTGGGGCAAGGCAAACTGATCATCTCTCCAAGAGCCAGTTTACTGGAGATGGATCTTGAGTCATATCGCTGGTCCTCTGGCCTTTTGCTAAGAGCAGGCAGTTAGACACGCATGCTCACATGCACAGTCTCCTTTGCCAGCTCATTCGCCAAAAGCGGGAATCCTGCCCCCTCTTTTTAGGTACCAAGTACCCCCCTCCCCACTCCAGTGTATACAGTTTAAGCAAACAAAGCTTCAAGAAAGTAGAGTCCACACTCTTTCCCTGGGGAATAAACTAAGAAAATGATGGAAGCAATGAAAAAAAAAAGATATGAAAATATTTGATCTTTAGCCAAATGCTCACAGAAGTGGGGAGCCTGTCAGGAAACAGCTCCCACCTCACACAGTGCCTCCCCCGATTCTTCCCAGAGCTCTGTAAAGGAAGTAGTGATCTGTTCAGTGGGTAGATCGTGCTTATAATAGCTTTAGAGAAAAGCATGTTCTGGGGAAGTTTTGTCCTAGGGTAACCAAGGTTCTCAAAGATGATTTTCATCAGCTGGCTCTAACATCAGTGTATGAGCTCCCTCAGGCCAATAACACCATCATTTTTCAGGAGACAGCCAGCCTATGCTTGATTTTGAGTCTGAATTCATTCCAGCCTGCTATCTCTAACCCAAAGGAGCCAACTCTGAGCTGCCCATCTCCATTGCTAGGGACCAGAGCTCTGAGGCAAAAATAGGAGCCAGATGAACTAAACTGGGATGAGGCAATTGGTATTCTCTCTTCCCTTTTCACCATATCAACCGATTTATTCCCAGGATAGGGACTGTTCTCCACTACACTTGCTGGCTCCTCTGAGGACATTCCATAGATGTGGCCATTCATGGTCAACTGTGCTGAGGTTGGAGTAAGAGGATGAGAAACAAGCAGATGCTGCCACCTGGCCTTCATTCCACAGAGGCAGGGGTGGGGTGGGAGTGGAGGCATTGAGCAATAAACTTAAAGATCTAAAGAGTCCACATGGGCGGAAATGGCTTCTGGGGAGGAGGCAGATTTGGACCCTGGAGGGGCTCTCATAGCGGGTTGGGGCTGAGGGGAGTAACAGAAGAGGTGTCTCACTAATCTGGGGAAGTTTTGTCCTAGGGTGGTCATGGGTCTTAAAGATGATTTTCATCAGAATCACAGGGAGGCTTATAAAAAGACAGACTCTCTCATGACCTAAATTTTTGACTTAGTACATCTGGGGTTGAGGCCCAAGATTTATGTTTCTATCAAATTCCCAGGGGCCTGCTGTTGCTGGCCTGAGGTCTGTACTTTGAAAACCACTGGAGTTTGTGGAAGAAGGGGCAAGTTGATCCTCTGTATGGGGAGGTTCAGAACAGAAGATGAACAAATGGCCATATTCAGAGGTTTCAAAGACGGCCCTCTGGTTATGGGCTGGGCTGATAAGGCAGAGAAATGAATAAAATGACATTTTCCACCTCACTGGGGGAGACAGACACATCAAGAGTGAGTTAGGGATCAGGAGTGGTGGTGGCGGCGGTGGTAGTGGTGGTATGTGACACAGACCGGGAGCTGGCCTTGTCCTGCCTCGGGAGTTCACTGGAACTGCTATCTCTGCCTTCAGTTCTCACTACTTATCTCAAACAAATGCTCACAGCTTCCTAGAGCTGTCCTTTTCTACCATGAAAGTAATTCCCTAGGGACTTCTCTCTGTGTCTTCTCCACCTAGCTACTCACATCCTTCAGACCAAACCAAAGGTCCACCTTCTCCAGAAGTTCTCTTGGCTGTTCTGGCCTTTCTCTGCCTGTACTCTTGACCCATGTGATGCAGACCAGACACATATTCTTTCTCCCTGTGAGCCTATAGTGCCTTCACGTGGCTGAGCCATGGCAAACACTTAGTTGATCCAACTCAATGTGCTGAATTTGGTTTAGAGCAGAGCTAGGAGAACCAGGAGTGGGAGGCAAGAGATGACAAGGTCATGCACTCCTGACTGCTGCACTAAAAGCAAAGTGTGCTAACAGCCACAGAAGCTTGGCCTTCTTCCTTCCCTCACCATCTGCTTTGCATGCAAGGGAGCAGAAAGAGGCCACAGCACGTTCCTCACTTGCTGAAGTCACAAGCTGTGGTAACCAGGGGCAGGTTGAAAAGAAGCCAAGCTTCCTGTCCCAGGAAATGTCCCTTCTAGTTACCTTGCTTATTCAAGTCCCAAACGAGGACACTTCCCAGCTTCATCCAATACATCAGAATGTCCAGACAAGTGTTTCTCCAATACAAGCTCAAGTCTCTCCATTTCTCTGCGTCCAACTAGGTTATCCTGTGACTCATCATGTAGGGCTTACTCACCTACAAGCCAGGCACATACAACAATGTACTGGCCACTGTTGGTTGGAAGATTGAGTGATTGGTTACTATAGACCATGATAGTCCCTGGAGGGATTCCAAAGAAAGGATTTTCAGCCCCTTGACAGACCAGAGGGATAGATTTTGAAACAAGAATGTGCCCAGTTTTTTACCCCTGCTGATAGAAGACACAAGTACCTCTGAGGCCCAGACAACCGGTGCTTCCTCACTGTTCCCTGGAGGTCTCTTCCTGCTGGGTAGACATCAGGAAAGCTCAGGGGGAGGCAGGGCTGCTGTCCACACTATGGGCCATGTGAATGGTCCCCCGTGGTGTTCAGCACGTGGTCTACAGAGCCACATACAGAGCCCTGCACAAGTCACCCTGACTGGGGAGGGGGGAGCTGGGAAAGAGAACAATCATGCCTTTCCCAAAGAGGAGGTATCAGTGAGGAAATCAAAGTCATGTTCAAGGTCGTGTCTTCATAAATTGATTTCTGAAGGGGGAGTGATAAACAACGCCAGGAAAAGAAGAGGCCACTCAGATTTTCATATCTCAAGAAATCTGACTAATCACCTAAGGGGCAACCTTATTTCATTTTTTATTTAAATAAAAGTAAAGTTGTGTGTTTGTTGCTACAAGGGTCGTTAGCTAAGATACTAAATTCTACTTCGTTAGTAAGAAGCAAAATAGCAATATCTGATCCCTGTATCCCCAGCCTCACCTCCAGTCTTGCCTCCTCTCCTCCGGGTTGCTGAGCTGATAAACCAACCCCACTGTCATGAAGCAATCGGACAATTAAGAAAGTAAATAGCTGTAAAGCCCTAGCAAAGTGCCTGTCACAGGCCACAGCACTAGGGTCATGGGGTGTATTGATGGGACAGGGGTGGGGATGGAGATTTGGGGACAGTAAGGATTTCTGGCACCTCTAAAGTTATATTCCAAAGAGAAAGAATTGAAAGAAAGAACAGAAAACGAGGAAAACGACAGTACTTTTTGTCGATATGCTTCTAATTTGGAGATACTGGCAAAGAGCTGAGAGACAGCGTGGCAGGGTTAGTGGAGTTCTGACCCAGGGCCAGAAGCCTGGGGTCTGGAAGCTGCTGGCCGGGCTGCAGCCTTGGGGCCTGTCACCTCCTCCCTTTGCCTCCATTTCCCTTCTGCACACCAAGGGGCCAAGGGGAGAGCACCCCAGGCCACTCCCACCCAGCACTGCAAGTCTGGGATTCTATTTAAGAACACACAGCCCATCTGGTTCCCATTGAGAACGCTGCATTTTCTCAAGTGCCGCCTCCCCCCTCCCCTGCAATCCAGATTCCCACCATGTGACTCCATCTTCTCCCAATGGTGTTCTGTTTTATGGCTTGTTGTTCTGTGTGCGTGATTTGAGTTTGGGGACTTTTTCCACCCCCCCCCAACATACACACACACACACACACACACACACACACACAGATTCCTCTCCCTCCTCCAGAAAACGTGGAGCCTGAACTTTTGACTGCCTGAAACCCTCAGGAGGATGGCGCTGAGCACAGAGGGCAGGAGGAGATGGATGTCTGTACTGTCTTCCACTGCCGATTTCTCAGCTTCTTCATTTGTTCCTTCTCCGATTGAAGTGCTGATCCTGATGGCCCAGCACATGAATCAGTGATAGCTGAGGCCAGAGAGGAGGCTGGGGAGAAGAATTGTTCAGTTCAACAGTTCAACCAGCTTTTATTGAGCTACCGCGCCTGTGTGTGCTAGAGCTGCAGAAAGGGGACGCCAGGTTCAGGCTGGAGGAAGCCGCCTGGTCAGGGGGCACGAAGGCAAATAACCCTGCCCTAGGCTGAGTGCTGGCCTGGGACTGTTCATAGGGAAAATGTGAACTCCACCAAGGAAGGGAGGTCACAGAAAAGGCCTCCTGGGAGATAGGATAATTAGTCATTTCTTCGATTATTCCACTATTGTTTATTAGGCCCCACACTTGCAGGAGTTTGTAGTCCAAAGGAAGAGAAAGACATCAGACACATGATAGCAAATGCGTACCTATAGCTATGCTTATAAAGCACAAAAATACCAAGAGCAGTCCTAAAAGTCTCATTTAAATCAGCTGATTCTTAAAGAAGTGGTATTTAAGCAAGACTGAAAAAAAGCAGTTAGGAGGAAAAGAGTGTCTTGGGGGAAGGAGAAATTGTATATGAAGGTACTGACACCTGAAAGGCCCTTGTACCTTCTGACAACTGAGAGAAGGGCAAGGCAGTGAAATGGGAGAACGACGGGGAGAGGGAAGGGCAGCGTAAACCAGGAGAGGGGAGCAGAGGCTGTTCATGCTGGCCAGAGTCAGGAGTGATTCCGAGATCAAGATTTGGGGTCAGTCTAAAGCTAGCCTTAGTGCTCAGGCATTAAATTGAGAGGCTCTGTCAGGCTGTGTGTGACCAGAGTTAGGTCTTTGATGCCAGAATTAGGGGTTGGTTTGAGGCCAGAGTTAGAGTCAATCTGAATCCAGAGCCAGAGTCATTCTGAGGGCAGTTCAGGGGTCAGCCTGAGGACAGTGCTGGGATCAGTCATTCATTAAGTATTCATTGAGCATCTCCCTGGCCAACTCCCTGGGAGAACAATGATGGCCCTGACAGCATCCTGCCCTCCCAGAACTTAGAGTCAAGTGGGAAAAATAATCCTTAAATGAGGAATTTGCCAGTCTAGTTCATTCATTCCCATGCCAGTGAGTGGTATAGAGATGTCAGGTGTCCTAAGATCTCCAAGTAAGGTAATCATGGCTGCATAGCAAGAGATCCCACAACTTCACAGCTTGAAACAACCATGCCCTGTGCTCCCAGATTCTGTAGGGTGGGAATAGAAAAGGGATGGCAGGAAGGGCTGCCATACTGTCTGGTGCTTCAGCTGAATGGACTTCAAGGCAGTGCCTGGGAACTGGAGTTGTCTAAAGTTTCTCACTCACACATCTAGCACTGGGGCCAACACTAGTGATTCTCATGTGGTTTGACTTCTTTGTGTTACCTTGAGGCATGGCAGCCTCAAAGTAAAAATAATGGAAGGGAAGTCAAGTCCCATGCTCTGATAGGGAGTGATTTAGTCATCCTGCTGAGCACACAAATCAGAGACTCTTGGACATTTTTGAAAATACCATCTTTTGTAGACATGAGCAGAGGGCAGTCCCTTTTGGGCATTCCTGGACAGGATACAAGAGGAAGAGAGTTTGCTTCTTGAATGAACCCTGGTCTCTAGCTCAGACAAATAGTTCCTTCAGATAGGTACCCCTATGGCTGAAGGATATACTAGGGAAAGAATTGGAAGATTCAGAATTGAAAAAGTTCTGTAACTGACCAGGTGCCACACTTTTCCCCCTTGTCCAGAGAGAAGGTTGACAATTTCCAAGGACTGGGTTCCAAATCTTACTCCAGTGTCAATTTCTCCTTTATGAAAAGAGCCATTTTCCAACTGATTTAGGAAAACTTGAGGTACAGACAGACAGACGTAATTTTAATTGGATGCCATGTTTGAAAAGCTTTTTATGCCTTACAAGTTGGGAGTTATTAATAACATTTTGCTGATGAGATTAGAAGTTTTGTGACTCAAATATCATATGAAATACTATAGCGGGGATCTTCTTGCATTAGTGGAACTCTATGGTAAAGTCTGTTGTAAAACTTTTCCAAAGAGAAGTTTGTAAAGCTAGCATTTTCCCTGTTCTGGGTCCTTTGAAAATACAGATTTGTGGTGATCTGATTTGAGCAGGCAGAGGTTCCCTTCTTGGTCTCCAGGCTTAGATAAAACTTTTCCTTCTCTCACATTTGTCTTTCTCTGCCAGCTGGAGCATTGTCTGCTGTCCTAGGGGCATGAAAAGAAAAGAAGTGGGTTCCAACAACAGCAAGGATTTAAATCACAAGTGGAAGAAGCCTGAGTTATGTGAGTCTCTGGGAACAATGAAGAGAGTGGAATCAGGCACCAACCTGCACATAGTGAAGCTGAATCAGAGAAATGCTGTCTTGGAGACCCCTTTGTTCAGGAAGTAGAAAGGGCCTAGGACCTGGGCACTGCTCACATTTTAGTCAGTAACTTCCTGATTGGTCTCTTTTTGGGCCTCAGTTTTCTTGTCTTGTTGAGACATTGAGGTCTACTCCTCAGCTCTGGGACTCTGACCTCAACAGTACCCACCCACCCACCTCCACTCCTTAGTAATGACCCGAGTTGAGCAGCAGCTCTGGCATGAACCCTTTTCTCATTGACCTTGAGAAACTCCCTGAACTAGCCAAAGGCCCAGGAGCAGACAGGAAGTATGGTCCAGATGACCTCATGCTGGGTTCCTGCCCTGCTGTTCATCCCTCAGCAACTGGTGACTCACCTGGGGGTGAGGGAGCCAAGGCCATTTGAAAATTGAAAGCCTCAAGGGGCCTTTTCCTTCCAAAGGCTCCAAGTACAAACCTTTGGCAGGATGCTAGGTCCAGCCTAGCTATGTGGAGTGCTGACTAGGCTCCTAGCCCTCTCTGAGGCTATCTCTGCATCTGTGGTCTCCAAAGCTTCTGCTCTATCTCAGTCCATCCCTGGACCCCTCGGCAGTTGGACATTTCTGTCTACCCGCTATGCCCAGAATCACATGCCTCTCAGCTGTAGGAAGGTTTAGCTATATTTAGAAGATCTCTGTGGCAAAGCATCTCTTGCTTTGAGTATTCAAGTGCTTCCTCACTTTTTCAGCCCCCTTGCAGTGAGGTGAGGCTTGGTGATCAGTTTTGACTAATGATTAGTTCTTGGCTGGACGTCGAAAAGCAGGCAAGAATTCTCCATGTGATCTCTGGTCCCACACCTGGGAGATGAATAATGAGACCTCAAATAACAGATCTATACTGTCCTATATGGTACAAACCAGCAACGTTTGGTAATTTCAACTAACTAAAATTAAATAAAATTTAAAATTCCTCTCTTTAGTCACTCTAACCATATGACAATTTCTCTATAGCCATGTGGGACTCCTGTACTATATGACACAGATGTAGAACATCTCCATCTTGCAGATGGCACAGCTGCAAGATGTCAGGTCACTGTCAGTTTTGTCCTCAAGCAATCAAGGAGCAGGGCCTCTTCTAATTCACAGCAGCCATATAGCATGAGCAAGAAATAAGTGTGTACTCTATGAGGCACCTGAGATTTCAGAGTGGAGTTGTTAGTTCTGCAGAACTGGGCCTATCCTGACTAAGATAGCTACCTCTATGAAATAAGCAGCCTGCAACAAAAGCAAGTAGAAGATGACCAAGTTCTAGCTTGTTGAGCAAATGCCATATGCAATTCAAACAATCCATGCAATACAGAGTCAACACCTTGCTGGACTTACAGGGGCACCTAACTGAAACACAATCACAGGAAAGCTGCTGGAGTAGATGAAACAAGAAGGGCCTTGGAAAATAAGCAGGGTTCACACAGGCTTGTTGTTTTCCATTTACAAGGATTTTTTGGCTGCCCACCTTGGAAAGCTGAGATATGCCAAGGTGAAGGGCAGACACGCAGTGGAGCATCAAGATGGGCAAAGCACAAGAGCAAAATAGCTGAGAGGAACTGGAAAAGACTGGGCCATGCGATTTTCCATGAGTTTGCAAAGGAACCTTAGGAATGCCTAGGAGATGAATAGGATGGAAATTGAGAGGTGAGTTTCTCTGTATGTTTCTACCCAGAACTGGCTCAGAGTAGGAAGCAGACCATGTGGAGAAGGATGAATTAATGTTATCATTACTGATAGTCAAGGGTGGAGTTGATTTCAGGAATGACAAGCTGGAATTCAATAATGAAGTTGCAGCTCTCCTTAGAAGTATGAGAATTTACAGGCAGTATTTTGCTTCCGGAATGATCATTTAATTGGTGATTAATTCATATCAAAAGCTAGTTAACCCCAGAACTCCTCCCCTCTGAGTCCCAGGCTCAACTTTCCAATACTCTACTTGGCTTCGCCAGCTGAGTGTCCTCTCAACACTTCAGCCTCAGCCTGGCCAGTGATGCACACACCGCCCTCCTCCACAGCACAGAGCCAAATGTCATGGGCTTCCCAGTACAAAGTTATGGCCACACACACACACACACACACACACACGCATGCACATACACACACACACACACACACACACTCTGAACAAGCCTCACTGCCTTATCTTCCAGCAAAGACCCAGCCTCTACTCCCACCCCAGTCTCTCTGGCACCTCTATAAATACACTTAGGGCTGCTGGCTCTGCGTCCTATTTCTCTATTCCTTCCAACTCATCCTCCATTCCAGCACAAGCAAAATTCTCAATATTTCCCTGGGTAAGGCTCCAGCCCCCAAACCCTCAGGGTATCCCCTCCTCAAGCTGGCATTTGAAATCTTCTACTAGCTGATTCCAACTTGTGCGCAGCCTCATTTCCTACTACTTCCTTGCAAAAATCACACCGGTGCCAAACAGATAAGCTCAGTACTACCTCTGTGCCTTACTCCTTTCTCGCTCCTTGTGTCCCTGGTAGCTCTCCTTAATTGTTCTCTGGTCCTATCATTTCACTTTTCTCTCTGTTGTTATGGAGATATTCAAAGGATTAGGCATGAGAATTAAAGGCTGGGAGCCAGTTTTCCGCTACTGGCAGTGTGACTTTAGATAAGTCACATAAACTTTCTGAACCTCAGCTTCCTCATCTCCTAAGTGAAGATGATATGATATTCAAAGTAGCTTAAGTCTGAGAAATATTTTGTGAACCTTAAAGTAATACACCAATGGCAGGGATGATGTTTCACTTCTTATTTTTTTTTTAACACTTAAATTTTAAAGAGTGATTTTAGGTTCACATGAAATTAAGAGGAAGATACAGAAATTTCCACCTACTCCTCCCAGTCTCCTGCATTATCAACATCCCTCATCAGAGTGGTACATTTGTTACTATCAATAAACTTGCACTGATACATTATAATCACCCAAAGTCCTTACTGTACATTGGAGTTCATTTTTGGTGTTTTACATTCTATGGACTTAGATAAATATATAAAGACATACATCCACCATTTAGTACCATACAGAGTATTTTCTCCTAAAAATGCCCTGTGCTTATCTCTGTCCCCATTCCTACCTCTAATAATTGTTGATCTTTTTGCTGTTTCCACAGTTTTTCTTTTCCAGAATATCAGTAGTTGGAACCAGACAGGATTTAATATTTTCATGTTAGTTGCTCTCTCTTTTCAATATATCTTTAAGATTCTTCCATAGCTTTCTGAGGTTAATAGCATGTTTCTTTTTAGCACTGTATAATATTTCATTGCCTGGAAGTACTGCTGTCGATTTATCCATTCACTCACCTAGAATATCTTTTCTGTTCCCAGGTTTTGGCAATTATGAATAAAATTGCTATAAACACCTATGCGTGGGCTTTTGTAAAGACACGTCTTTAACTCATTTGAATAAATACCAAAAAGTCTGATTGCTGGATTGCATGATAAGAGCAGGTTTAGCTTTGTAAGACCCAACCAAACTTTCAAAATAGCTGTACTGTTTCGCATTCTCATTAGCAATGACAAAGAGCTCCTGTTACTCCAAATCCTTGCCAAAAGTTTATGTTGTCAGTGTTCTG